>JAJOZX010005538.1:307500-319816 GCA_023014485.1 Bathynomus jamesi | reverse complement strand
ATCGTAATAAGTAAATAATATTTACTAAATATATTCCAGGGTGTCTTTCATTCAATTGTAGACCACCCATTAATTCTTGCTTTTCCTCAAGCCATACCCTTTTTCAATGTACCAGGCTGAGACTTCCTATGATCCTCAACAACCTGCAAGAGATGTTGGCGCGTTCTTCATTCTTCGTAATCTTTGTATTGAAGGCCTGGATCAAGGCAATTCCCCTCTCTGCCATGTCATTGACGACTTTTAGTCCTTCAACTATAGTCAAACCAGTCTTGAAATCTTCGTCGTCCGGCCAGGTCTCTGGTTCCTTGGACAAGAAACCATCATTAATTTTTAGAAGTTCAAAGAGAAGCTTTGATCCTTTCGAGGCAAAGTCCGAGAGCTGCTTTGTTGAAATGGAAGAAACAGCAGGTATTGGGGCTCGCTTTGGAGGATCTTCAGCAGCTTCTTTTTCGAGGATTGATCGAGCGATATTCTTTTTCGTCGTTGCATTGATACCTTTATCAAAGAGTGCGAGACCAATCAAGTACTCGCTGAGGTACCATAAGTGACGACCGAGGACACTAAGGCAGGATGCTGAGATCTTTTCATCGTGGTACTTTGCTAGGTCTTGAAGAAGCTTCAAATCGTTCGCGGGAGCAGATGAAGGACTGCTGGCCGTGAACCACGCGCTGACATATAACTCCAGGGCAAAAAATACAAATCGTTTTAAGCCAGACATTTCACGAGTTGTAAGTCTGAACTGATGGGAAAGCAGCAGGATTTTTAATGAATAAATTACTTTTGCCATCCAACGTGCTCGGTGAAGTGCTCCAGGTCGCCGAAACCTAAAGTTAGGTAAATTACCTCCAAGGATTGTAATCGACAACTCCAAGAATTCACGGTAATCATCCCTCGGCTGATGTTTTGTCAGATATAGATTCCAGCAAGCGATCAGTTCTTCTCGATTCTCATTCAGACTCGATGGAAGGTCTGACAGGGTCTTGTACTTATCTTGGCAAATTGTATTCCACGTCTCTTTGAAGCGAGAGAATAGGAGGATATCTGGACCAGATGATGGTCCCATGCATTCCATGTACGCCTTCTCAACGACAAGTTCTAGGATGTGATGGCGACATGCAAGGTATAAGAGTCGGCGGCCGAGTTTCTGCTCCAAAATTACGCATGCCCCAGACAAGTAACCAGTATTTGAAGCTGTAGTGTCGAAGCTCAGAGCTGATACCTTTTCTGACACATTCCATTCTTTGAGCGCAGCATGTACCACCGAAGTGATGACCTCACCCGTTCCTGATGTCAGCTTAGGTACACCCAAGAGCTTCTTGGTATCAACTCCGGTTACGAAAATGGCTAGTCGGTCACACCGACCACCTTCATCGTCTGGTAGAATTTTTCCGTCCCAGTGAACAGTGAGCACTTCGTTGTGTGTGAACCTTTGTTTAATCTTTTCTGCCGTCGCCGAACGGAGCCTTTCTCGTGATTTTCTAGTGGTTTCATAGTTGAGCGCGAGTTTTTGTGAGTTATGGCCGAGGCTTCTAGCCGTAGCATCGATAATCCGGTGTGCTGAACGATGACTGATTCCTGTGCGATCCAATGTACTTGCCAATTCGGGAGTGATGACTTGGATAGTGCCACGAGCATAACACTTGCGTTTTTCAGGAGAGGCGGGCGGTGAGTCTTCAGATGATGGCGCAGAACTTGGTGCTTCAGACGTAGAAGAAGATTCCAGCTCAATATTTTCAAAAGTAATATTGGCTGAGGTTGGTGCTGAGCTAGGCGTCTTTCAGTTTGTTCCCGACGCATGACAGAATGAGCCATTTTCTTGTCAACTCCTCCCATTACTCCCCTCCTCCCTTTTTCTCGCTGAGCAATAAGGAAGGCTCGATCTTCTTCAATGGTCAAAAGTTCCATCGCTTTAGGGTGGGCGACATCGAAAAGATTTTCCAAATTATCACGGAACTCATCTTCTTTTTTCCGCTGGGTTTCCGTAGCGCGAGCACGATTTTTCTGGAGAAGCTTCCAAGTAAGAAAAAGATCTACCACTTTTCGACCAATGCTCTTCTCTGTGATGGTAGGTATCCGGGATTTCTCCCAGTACCAATGACCAAAGCTGGGCACAAACCGTTAATCCGTTAATTAACGAAGTTAACTTTTTCGTTAACGATTTAACTTTTAAGTTAACTTTGAAAATCATTATCGGACTAATTAACTTCCGTTACATTTAACTTCCGTTAACTCAAGTCCGTTAACCCAAAAAATTCATAATTAAACGTTTAAAAGTTTCTATTATTTTCAGTGCTGAGCAGGTGCGCAATTAATCCGCCACTGTTAATAGTGATGAACGAATCTTCAGGCTTAAGGACTTGAAGTCCAAGGGCCTCGTCTGCTGCAGCGCCTTGGTCGACGCACTTTTGGCAGGCATCGACAAAAGGTTTGGGCCCCTCCTGGAGGATGACGAATGCCAGCTGGCTGCTGCCTTCCATCCCAGGTTTCGCCTCATCTGGTTGGACAAGTATGACAACACCAAGGTCGCCAGGGTGAGGAAAAGCATGGAGGGTACAGTCGAGGAGGCCATGAAGCAGCAGTCCAACGAAGTGGGCAGCAACAGTGGAGGCAGCAACAACGAGGAGGAGGAGGAGGATGACTTCTTCAGTGCTGTCATCCAGACAAAAGAGAGCAGCAGAAGCCACAGGTCACTCAAGGGCAAGGCCCAGAACTTGGTCAAGACCTGGCTGGAGACCAACTCCAAGGACTTGCTGACAGATGCTGCCTTCTTGGGTGAGCAAGTGTTGGTGGACTTGTTCATCAAGTTCAACACAGCCATCCCCTCCAGTGCTGCAGTAGAGCGTTTGTTCTCTATGGGCAAGGACATCCTGAGGGCCAGAGATCATCCCTGTCTGATGAAAACTTTGATATGCTAATTTTCATGAAGGGCAACATGCATCTCATGGACAAAATGGAGAACGAGAAGAAGAGGGAAAATTAAATTATATTATATTGTGTTTTTCATTTTTTTTATAATAAAAGTTAACGTTAACGGTTTATCGGTAACTTCCGTTACATGTTTAACGAATTAACGGATTAACGGTTAACGAAGTTAACTTTTTGGTTAACGGATTAGCGGTTAACGAAGTTAACTTTTTGGTTAACGGTGCCCACCACTGCCAATGACTGATGATGCCACCTCCTTCGCTGAGTCGTTCACTGTCTTCTTGTGCTCTATGTGAAAGTGAAAAAACAGGCGTAAAACGTGTCCAATTGAAGGAAACCGTGCGCCCTTGATCTCGGGTATGGGATGGCCAATGAGCCAAATTTGACTCGCTGTGCGGGTAGTCGCCATTGGGCCTAAGAAAAGAAAAGAAACGTATATTAAATTAAAATAAGAATCAAAGCATTAATTTTTTTCGTATTATGATTCCATTTTTAAAGATCTCATTTATATTGTAATATATATATATATATATATATATATATATATATATATAGGGCCGTCGAGAGCCATTAACGGGCCCAGGGCTAGCAAACATTACGGGCCCCCACACCAAGTGTCAAGGCATTATATATATGCAATAAATCTATTAATATATATATATATAATATATATATTATATATATATTATGTATAAACTTTAATAATATAATATTTAACTTTATAAAAATTAAGTAATTCAATAGTTCAAGTGTTTCAAACCTCTTCGTGCAACACCCAAAACACAAGTGAGAGATTTGGTTAAATATTTCTCAAGTTTATTGACCTTGGCTACTTTCGATCATACCACAAAGCGTGAGAACGGAAGCTACATTTGAAAAAATGTCAGATTGATGAATTTTAGTGTTGACTTTTAGGATACTCAGATATTACATGTAAGAAATTACATGTAAGGAGCTCTGAATGAAAAAAACGTCACAATTTCTTAATGATTATTATGATCCTTATTTATTTTTTTACGATTTTTTTTATTCTCCTGCGGGCCCCCAGACACCCGGGCCCCGGGGCACTGGCCCCCCCTGACCCACCCTCTCGACGGCCCTGTATATATATTTATATACTCGTATATATATTATCATAGGAAATCAAATTCAGTTCCAAATTTATATAATTTAAACATCAAACTATGCCAACAATTAATGAAACTTTTCTAGAACAATTTCCAATAATAATATAATCAATGTATCAAAATAAAAAATATTACCTTAGATATCTTAAAAGAATCGGGAGAGAACTTCTAAGCGTTGTTTTCAGTCAGGCAGTCGTATACAAAATGAACTTGAAGCACCAAAAGCTGATCATCCAAAGATTGATACACATCATATTATTTAACGATTTATTTATGAAAATTTTAATTTAATGAAATAAATTAATCGATTTGCATAATCTATAGTATGAAATAAAGGAAACAATTCTATTAAATTATATAATACACTTGCATTCTCGAAACATTTTTGTTTTTGAAGCGTTGTCGAAACTCGTTCATTCTTGAAATTTCTTCCGCGCGACAGTTTCATTCATGTGACTCGAGGCACCCCTAAATGCTTTCCGAATTCCATGAGATTTCGTCTACGGTGTTTCCTCATAGGGTGGCAGCATTGACAAATGGCCGGCAATTTTTTTTGAATTTCAAATTTGATCCCTATAAGAAGTTGTCACCCTAATGTATATATATGTAAAAATGAACAATGAACAATTCCTATATCATCATTATATGGATTCTTTGTCTTCATGCAGTACTTTTGTTCGTATGGTTTTTATGTTTGAATGTTCATTTTTACATAAGAACCAAAATCGCTTAACGCGAGTTTGGATAAAAATTTTATTTGTTGCTTTCTATTTTTGTTTGTGTCACAACCCTACGATCTACCATTTCTATGGTTTAGTCGTATCCATTTTCCATTTTTCATTTATTATAGAATTTATTATAATTAACCCTTTACCGTCACATGTTGCCTCCAGCTAACTTTTCAAATACATGCATTTAGACTTAACCCTACAAAAAAGTTCGGCGTTAAAGGGTTAATTATGGTTGTGTTGCATCTCACCTTCGTCCCTAGATTATGCATACGCATTGCATATAACAGGATTGGAACCCATAGTTGTACTTCTTAGTCATTAATACCCACTCTTTGTCTCTAATTCGTTCTTGTAAATCTTCCTAATAATGATTTGTATTATACGTACAAATTCAATAACTATGACGTCACATTTTCCCGTCATTAATTTCCCTTCATCATCTACAGATCTACAGATCTACAGAAGCTAAGGCTAACAAAGACCCTAAGATCCACTCTAAGGCTAGCCCGAGAGAGGAAAGAGTAGGGGGTTAAGAGAAGAGAAGAGAATAAGGGGTTAAGTAAGGAGCAACACCTATCATTCGTGGGTTAACATTCATTCAGAAAAAGAGGAAAAAAGTCTCACCATCATCATCCGCCGGCCACTGCCGACAAGTCAGAAAAATAGTCGGAGAAAATAGGAGAGGGGTGAAAGATGAAAAGAAGTAAAATAAGAACGCTTACAAACCATGCAAACACAGTCTTAACTCACTGTCATACCATGCAAACTACAAACATGCAAGGAAAGAGTTACAGACATGCAAAGAAAGGAGATAAGAAAAAAAAAAAAAAAAGTAGGTACAGTTAAACAAAAAGTGGGTTAGTTTACGCTACGAGCTACATCTACGTTCGTGTTAGTCTAATTTTTTATTTTTTTTTTAATTGCTGGCATCACACGCTGGCATGTCACAAGCTGGCATTCATCGTCAACAGACTCATCCTCGAGCACCACCACCAGCGCTCCTGTTGTTAACTTTCTTTTTTAATTTTAAACAACGTTGATATTTTTAAAATGTCTGTCAAGACGGTTCTTAAACATATTAACGCTGGTAGAATGAACGACTGACGCGGGAAGATTATTCCATTTATCAATTACTTTAAACGTAAAGAAGTTTTTAGCCATATTAGTAATGAAACGTCTGCCACGCAACTTAAATCCGTTATTGCGAGTATTACTATTATCGAAAGTGAACAATTTGTCAAAATTTACGTTATCGATGTTATTAACGATTTTGAAAACTTCAATAAGCTCCCCCCTTAATCTTCTAGTTTCGAGTGAATACAAGTCTAACTCTTTAATCCTATCTTCATAAGGCCTATTGCGCAATGACGGAATAAGTTTCGTGGCACGACGCTGAACCCTTTCTAACCTATCAATATCCTCACGCAAGTACGCACCAAAAACTGAACGGCATATTCTAAATGAGGCCTGACTAGGGACATGTAAAGGGGCAATATAATATCCTTCGATTTAAATTCGAAATTACGCGCTATGAAGCCTAACATCCTATTAGCTTTTGCGCAAGACTCCAGGCACTGGTTCCTAACCTTTAAATCTTTAGTTACGCGTACGCCTAAATCTACTTCCTCGTCAAAGCTCGCTAACTCCCTATCATCCATCGTGTACGCGTAATTATTGTTGCGAGAACCTATATGCAAAACTTTACATTTATCAACGTTAAATTGCATCTGCCACTTATCTGTCCACTCCATAATCCTATCTACATCGTCTTGGATCCTATTTCTATCGTCCTCGTTAACAACCTTACCGCCTATTTTAGTATCGTCCGCGAATTTTGACACGTTACTAGTCAATCCTACGTCTATGTCGTTAATGTAAATTACGAATAGCAATGGGCCTAACACTGAACCCTGTGGGACACCGCTACCTACATCTAACCACCCCGATTCACTACCATTAACTACGACCCTCTGCCTCCTAGCACGAAGCCATTCTTCTAACCAGTTAGCTACCTGACCGCGTTTACCGTGCGCTTTAACCTTCGCAATTAGTCTCCTATGCGGAACTGTATCGAACGCCTTTTTAAAATCTAAATAAATAACGTCAGCTGCTCTATGCCTATCGTATTCGCGCACTATTTCGTTATAAAATTCTAACAAATTAGTTAAACAAGACCTGTGGCGTCGAAACCCATGCTGACTACTATTAATCAAATCTCTACTTTCTAAGTGATCGATAATACGATCCCTAACTACGGATTCCAAAAGTTTACCGACAATTGACGTTAAGCTAATGGGCCTATAATTGCTAGCTACCGCGCGGTCGCCTTTTTTAAAAATAGGCGTGACGTTAGCTAATTTGAAGTCTTCAGGAATAATCGCCGTTTCGAGTGACTGATTAAAAATCTTCGTTAAGGGGCCTACGATAACTTCTTTCAAATCTTTCAAATGTCTGGGATAAAAAGCGTCAGGGCCTGGAGCCTTGCTAACTTTTAGCCTATCGATATAATGCGCAATCTCAGCAGCCTCGTAAACAATTATTTCATCCAAAATAGTCTCGCTATTAAATGCAACGATATCGTCCACGTCGGGGACATTATTTACGTCTTCTACGGTAAAAACTGTCGCAAAAAAGTTATTAAAAATACCCGCCATCGCCTGAGCGTCAGAAGCCAAAGCGCCATTAACATCCACTAGAGGGCCTATGTTATCTTTTACCGGCTTACGATTATTTACGTATTCAAAACACTTTTTGGGATTATGTTTACTATCCGCAGCTATAACTATCTCTAAATTACGCTTGGCATTCCTAACTGATCTTTTAACCTGACGCCTAAGCTCGATATATCTATTAAAGTTAGCTGCCGTGCCATTGCGCTTACTAAGTCTATACGCTCTATTACGCTTTATTATAAACTCTCCTATTTCCCTACTCCACCACTTCGGCCTACCACGATTTCTAACGCGCTTGGGCCTACGAGGAATAAACTCCCTTTCAATATTCCTAAAACTTTCTTTAAACGCCACCCAACGCAAATTTGTGTCATTACCCATAAATAAGTTATCCCAGTCCACTACCCTCATCCTATCCGCAAAACTATCAAAATTAGCCCTACGAAAATCAGGGACTTCCACTACATTATCCTGAGTGTTTTCTATCAATAACTTAAACCTAAGAATTTGATGATCGCTACATCCTAAACTCTCGCCTACTTCTAAACCTTCGACTATATTCTCGCCGTTCGTCATCACTAAATCTAAGATATTATCACCGCGCGTTGGTTCGGTAACTATCTGTCGTAAAAAGTTATCGTCCATAAACTCAACCAGTCTCAAACCCTCTTCATTACCCGTAAAATTCTCGTAATTAACATTAGGGCAGTTAAAGTCTCCGACAATTATACTATTCCGATTGTCAATAAAATTACCAAGAAGTGAGTAAAATCTAGTATCTATATCGAGGGGTTGAACGGGAGGTCTATAAACAACAACAAAATTAAAACTAATACTACGCGCCCTAACTTCAACACAGATCGCATTAATTGCTGCCGGAAAATCTAACTTAACCTCGATAGCCCTAAGGGAATTACGAACGTACAGCAAAACGCCTCCTCCAAATCTATGTAACCTATCATTAGTAAAGAGTTTAAAACCCGGTATATCAAGTTCCCCCAACAAGTCCCGAGTCACGGTATTTAACCAAGTTTCAGTGATAGCAACTATATCATAGTTGCCGGAATAAATTACCGCCTTAAATTCATTTAATTTATTTCTAATACTACGCGCGTTGCAATAAAAGACGTTTAAGTTATTTTTTACCACGGGCCCGCGTTTTAAACTATTTATCACGTCGGGCCCGCGTTTCCCGGACCCACAACGTTTAAAGAAGGCTTCGACCTATACAGCTTTCGAACGTTTTCGTCTATTAACCTACCTAGCCTAGCATTACCTATTTCATTAAAATGCACCCCCATCTTTTATAAAAAGGCTTGGATCATTGAATTCGGACCACAGCTTTACGAAGGGTACACTTTCATCAGCACAAATCTCTTCTAATTTGTTATTAAAAAATATTGTTTTGGACGTAATTCTAAGACCCAACCCGTGCCTAGGGGTAATACCTAGAACTAAAGACCTATCTGACCTCGCCTTCAGGACCTAATTAACCCCCTATATCTCTCCAAAAGGTCAGGCATCTCTAGTATTCAATGTATGGTAAGTTATTTAATAATAATAATAAAAAACTTCATTCTCTATACATCATTATTTATGTTGTGTCCTACCTATTGTCTACTGATGTCTATCAACCTATCAGTCCATATTTTACGTGTGTCTATATTACGCACACAACCTATTGTGTTACTTACATGTAAAATACGTCCACATGTATTTTTTTTTCTTTTAAGTGCGTTCACCTCTCGCAAGATATTCATAAATGCTTAGGTAAGTGGTCGAATTCGCTAATCACAGCAAAATCGAACGCTTCTAAGATAAAAACCTGCTTTCGCTCTGATCCAAATTTACAACATAAGGTGTTATGTTGTATGTTATATTATTATAATATACTGTATTGTTTCCCTGCCTGGCCACTAGTTCGTTATCGGCTTACATCACATAGTTATACCTGTTCTCATTACTTGTACTTACTATTTCTACCTAATTGTCATTCAAATTCTATATTACTTATGTATTACGTTATCATAAATGTCTGTGTACTTCCAATGAAAAGTACACCGTATTTTTGTCCGCTTTCCTCATCGCTGGCTAATTAGACTTTCAAACTCTGACAACCAACCAGGTTCTAATAATATTTGACATAATTTGGCGTAATTATTGTTAACTATAAATATATAACATTGTTGTTAATCCCCTTTAAATTATAGAACAACGGTTAACTCCCCTTCATTATATCAATTGTATCACCTATTTAGATTACTTCAGTAGTAGATATGTCAATTAACAATTTGCTAAAATTGTAATTAAATGTAATCCTTTAATATAATGTAATTGATGTACCGTACTTTAATGAAACTGTAATTAATGATAATAACTTGTAATGTACTTTAATTAAACGATAATAATTTAATATATAATGTAATAATGTACTTTAAATGGAAGTGTAATTAAACGATACTAAGTGAATATGAACTAATCCATAATTGTAATCATAATTGTAATAAACCGAAATTATAATGTACTCAGTGATGTACTTAGATTGTACTCAATGCACGACCCGACATTATGTCGCCATTTAGGAATGTATACACGGCGATATTGTTATTATTATTTTTAATTATTATTTTTTTCGTTGTGATAAATTTTGATGTGCTTTCTACTTTGCCAAATAACTGATGACTTGTTCTTTTTAAAAATTTCTTAATCATTTTTAGATTTAGCTTAATAATGAATCCTGCGTAACTTTTGCCATGTCATGTTTTGTATACATTCTCTCTTCGTTATAAAAGATGAAGTCATGTCTTGCCTAAGCATTTACTTGTAAAACTTAAACCTTTAATTTTTACTCATATGCATATTTTAGTGTAACGATGCATAGTTCAAATTCCACTTTTAGTTAACTTGGCAGATCATGATAACATCAGATCTAAAAATACGGGGATTAAGATAAAAATATGGCTTCATCTTCAAATATCTTGTTTATTCTTTTAAACATTACCACAGCTAATAGATTTACTTTATTTTCAAATATTGTGCAAAAATAATGCAGCCTTTTCAACATTTAATAATAATAATGACGTTAGCAGTTTTTGGGAATATAAACCCACAAAAAATTGTTCCATGATTATTCTGATTCCAAATCAAAGACTGAGCACTCCCTTGTTAGCAGCCTCGCTGCGAGGAGGGAGCAGAGGCCCCTTGCCTCCTTAATTTTTAGATTCCGGCCTGAGCCATGGTCGAAAAAGGTCGAACCTTTAACCCTGTAAAATTCAGAGCGCTACCTGTAAATTTTTTAGAAGTAAACTACAGTCAGAGAAACTTTTTATTTTACCCTTCGAGTTGGGCTCTCTTCAGAAAAATTTAGTCAGTAAAGTCGATAAATTTAGTACCAAGAGAAAGTATCAGAGTATTATAGAAAGAGAAGAATTAACAACTGTCGAACCTATAGCGAGAGAAAAGAAATTAGAATATTATAGAAGAAAAGTATCGCGAGAAAATATCCGTTGCTGCCTCCCAACCAGAACCCCCGTCGATTCGAACCACAACAGGGACATAGACGGAAAGGTTAACATATATATATATATATATATATATATATTATATATATATATATATATATATATATATATATATATATATGCATTTAACTGCAATGACCACGCAGTATATAAATGAATAGAAACGACGTAAATAAGGAGCGTCTCTGCACACGGGGAAAAGAAATAACGAATAAATGAAAAATGAGGCGAACCGCCCGGGAATTGAACCCAGGGCCTTCCAATTGCCGGTTGGATGCGCTACCATTACACCACGGACCTCATCAATCATAAATCGAAATTCTCCTACATAGGGCAGAAACCAATGCCCTGAGAGGGCACCCTCGCAAATCGTGAATATGTGCATTTAACTGCAATGACCACGCAGTATATAAATGAATAGAAACGACGTAAATAAGGAGCGTCTCTGCACACGGGGAAGAGAAATAACGAATAAATGAAAAATGAGGCGAACCGCCCGGGAATTGAACCCAGGGCCTTCCAATTGCCGGTTGGATGCGCTACCATTACACCACGGACCTCATCAATCATAAATCGAAATTCTCCTACATAGGGCAGAAACCAATGCCCTGAGAGGGCACCCTCGCAAATCGTGAATATGTGCATTTAACTGCAATGACCACGCTCCTTATTTACGTCGTTTCTATTCATTTATATACTGCGTGGTCATTGCAGTTAAATGCACATATTCACGATTTGCGAGGGTGCCCTCTCAGGGCATTGGTTTCTGCCCTATGTAGGAGAATTTCGATTTATGATTGATGAGGTCCGTGGTGTAATGGTAGCGCATCCAAACGGCAATTAGAAGGCCCTGGGTTCAATTCCCGGGCGGTTCGCCTCATTTTTCATTTATTCGTTATTTCTCTTCCCCGTGTGCAGAGACGCTCCTTATTTACGTCGTTTCTATTCATATATACAGGGTGTTTGAAAACTTTCTGTACAAATTGTAATGGGGGATAGGCAACACCAAGACAAACCCTTTTCGTCTATAAGTGTATGTCCGCTGACGTCACCATTCGGCGCGAGAGGGCGCCGCTGCAATTGGCTAAAAGGTGAAGTGGGCTAGACTCGCGCTTGCCGCGGGCATTCTTAAATCGGACGTAGTACGCGTAACATGGAGCGCTTCACGACTGCTGAGATGGCTGACATGCATATGGTGTATGGGGCTGCCAATGGAAACGGAAGAGCTGCTGTGAGGTTGTACCGACAGCGCTTCCCAAACATACGTGTGCCAAACCACCAAACGTTTGCGCATTTGCATCGGCGACTGGGAGAAACTGGAACATTCCATGCAAACATGC
>JAJOZX010005538.1:297500-305000 GCA_023014485.1 Bathynomus jamesi | reverse complement strand
AAAAATACAAATTTATACTGGAAATCTGCCCGGGTTTTATCACTCTACCCATCTTGTATATAAAAATAAAATGAAAATTAAAAGTTAATAAAGTAGCATACAAGTTTACCAAAGATTTAGCGTTCTACCCTTCTTATCTAAATCTGTTTTGAAGGAATTCAAAACAGGATCGAGTTGAAAAAGACCTTTGCTTATGTTGAAGTTATTTGAAAGTTGGATAATGGCAGACTCAAGAATATTTCTATTAACAGTGTTGCCAGTGTGAAACAAAACTGAAGCATTATTCCAGTCAATACAGTGGGAAAACTCTGACAAATGGACAAAAAGGGCACTGGACAACTGTCCTGTTCTAACGGAATATTGATGCTGTTTTATACTGTGTGCAAATCCTTTCCCGTCTGACCTATGTAAAAGGAATCACATTGTTTACAGCCAATTTTATAGATAATGCCTGAATTATTGGTACGGCTATTTTTTACTATGATATTTTTCACAATATTGTTATATGAAAATACTACATTAATATCCAAAATTTGAAGTACATTAGCAATGCCTAAAAAGCCCGGGAAATATTTTAGTACTTCCATTTTTCCCGGGCTTTTTAGGCATTGCTAATATACTTAAACTTTTAGATATTAATGTAGTATTTTCATATAACAATATTGTGAAAAATATCATAGTAAAAAATAGCCGTACCAATAATTCAGGCATTATCTATAAAATTGGTTGTAAACAATGTGATTCCTTTTACATAGGTCAGACAGGAAAGGATTTGCACACAGTATAAAACAGCATCAATATTCCGTTAGAACAGGACAGTTGTCCAGTGCCCTTTTTGTCCATTTGTCAGAGTTTTCCCACTGTATTGACTGGAATAATGCTTCAGTTTTGTTTCACACTGGCAACACTGTTAATAGAAATATTCTTGAGTCTGCCATTATCCAACTTTCAAATAACTTCAACATAAGCAAAGGTCTTTTTCAACTCGATCCTGTTGTTTTGAATTCCTTCAAAATAGATTTAGATAAGAAGGGTAGAACGCTAAATCTTTGGTAAACTTGTATGCTACTTTATTAACTTTTAATTTTCATTTTATTTTTATATAGAAGATGGGTAGAGTGATAAAACCCGGGCAGATTTCCAGTATAGATTTGCATTTTTTTTTTTTATAACATTGGTTGGAAACAATTAATTTAATCTTGTGCTAAAAATCGGTAGTTTGATATTGTGCTAAAAATCGATAGTGTTTCCTTACAAAGTTGTATGCCCATCCCACAATCTTTTAATAATTTTTTTTTTTTAATTTAATTTCTCCGTTTATTGTATATGTATGTATGTATATATGTGTATATATATGTATATATATATTTTTTTTTGTAACCTATACATAGGCTGTAACCTTCTATGTACTTCAGTGTTCCTGAGGATGTCAATAGACGAAAGCGCTTGAGCACCATTTTGTGTTTCCTTTCCTTCGAGGTTTTATTCATCATATATATATATAATATATATAATATATATATATGTATATATATATATATATATATATATATATATATATAAATATATTATATATACGAATATATTATATAAATATATATATATTATATATGTATATTATTTATATATATATATTATATATATATATATATATTATTTATCTATATATATTAAATATATATATATATATTACTTATATATATATCTATAATATATATATATATTATATAATATATATATAATATATATATATTATATATAATATATATTATATATTTTTATATATATAAAATATATTTATATATATCTACATACAATATATATATAATATATATATTATATATCTATATATATATATATATATATATATATTATATACTATATATATATTATATATATTATATATCTATATATTATATATATCATATATATGTTATTATATATATATATTATATATTATTATATTATATATATTATATATATACATATATATATATACATATATATATATTTATATATTATATATTATATATATTATATATATAGATTATTATATTATTATATTATTATATATTATGTATATATAATATTAATATATATATATATATATATAATTATATATATAATATAATTTATATATATATATATTATTATATATATATTATGTATTATAGATTATTATATTATGTTCATATATATTATGTATATATATATATTATATATTATATATATATTATATATATTTATTATATATATATAATATATATATATTATTATATATATATATATATATATATATATATATATATATATATATATATATATATATATATATATATATAGTATTGATGGATACCGTAATGAAATTGACTGGATTCTTTGGATCTGATATATTTGCATGTCGGTTATAAACAGATATAGAGTGTAACATATTCGTTGATAGTAGTCTATTATGACTTGATCCTCTGGATCCAGAGATTCTATCTTTACTTTTAAAGCGATAATTTAATTAGTTTGAAATTGATAATAATTTAGTTTTGTAAAAATTGGTCGTTGCCAATGTACAGGCAGTTCTTACATAAATTTCTTATGTTCTTGTGGTTCGGAACCCACGTAAAATTGTAGGTCCCCTCCGCCACCACGGAGGACATACACAATGAACAATTACGAACAGGGTTAGGTAGACAAGCCATGAGTGGATCCTAGGGTCTTTCTGGTCTGAAACATTATAACATTAAATTATAACATTATATATAAATATATATATATATATATATATAATATATATATTATATTATATATATGTATTTATTATATATATATAATATATTTATTATATATATATATATATATATATATATATATATATATATATATAATATATATATATATATATATATATATATATATATACAATATAATATAGGATAATATATGTAAATAATATAATATAGGATCCACTCATGGCTGGCTACATAACCGTGTTCGTAATTCTGTATTGTGTATGTCCTCGGTGGTTGCGGAGGGGACCTACAATTTTACGTGGGTTCCGAACCACAAGAACATAAGAAATTTATTCAAAAAGTGCCTGTACATTGGGAAAGACCAATTTTTACGAAACTAAATAATTATCAATTTAAAACTAATTAATTATCGCTTTAAAACTAAAGATAGAATCTCTGGATCCAGAGGATCAAGTCATAATAGACTACTGTCCAAAAATATGTTACACTCTATATCTATTTATAACCGACATGCAAATATATCAGATCCAAAGGATCCAGTCAATTTCATTACGGAATCCATCCAACCAAAAATAAGTCACGACCCATATCGATTGCGGACCAAGTCAAAATTTAACACCATATACATTACAATATATATACTTAGGAGGAAAAGTGTAGGTGTGGCTGTAAAGACTGTACAGTAATGTAGAAATGTGTTTGCACCCATTTCGGGTCTCCCATTTAAAGGTGTTTGTGGGGCAAGTGAAGATCATGAGTTTTTCAATACCTCACAGTACTATGGGGGGCACCGCTCGGCAAAGGAATCTCTTTAAATAGGGTCTGTAAGGACAGAGAGTATCCCCTAACCCAAGATGCTGCCTCCCTATATCCCACAACACTTGTATTGAGCTGTTGAATCTATCCCCACAAAGCCTTAATTTTACTACCTTAAACTATACCCAGTCTATCAACATATGCGTCTAATCGATTTTTAAACATGTTTATAGACGTGCTACTAATTACTTCTACCGGCAAACTATTCCAGGTATTTACTATTCTGTGCGTAAAAAAGTTTTTGGCAACTGCTTTCTCGAACCTTCTACTTGTCAACTTACACCCGTTATTACTAGTCCTATTATATTGAGATATTTCGAAAAAGGTATCTCTATGTACGTCATCGAACCCATTCATAATTTTCGAAACCAGGATTAGATCACCCCTTAGCTTCCTAGTCTCGAGTGTAGTCAATTTTAACTCCTTAAGCCAATCCTCGTACGACTCTGACCTAAGCGTCGGAATCATCTTAGTTGCTCGTCTTTGAACTCTTTCGATTTTGTCTATATCTTTGCGCATATGCTGGATTCCGAAATTGGATCGCGTACTCCAAATGGGGTCTAACTAATGATTTATAAAGAGGAACTATAATATCGCGCGATTTTTACTCAAAATTCCGAGCTACAAAACCTAACACTTTGTTCGCCTTATTGACCGCTGCTGTACTTTGTTTCGCTACTTTTAAATCACCAGTGACTATAACTCCTAAATCTTTTTCCTGCTCTACGCTTGTTAACTCTTTCCCTGACATACTATACGCAGAATTACCATTACGCGAACCTATATGCAAAATTTTGCACTTATCGACGTTAAATCTCATTTGCCATGTGACTGATCAATCAACGATTTTATTCAGATCTTCCTGGATTTTACCTCTATCTTCGTCATTAATCGCCCTACCACCCAGCTTCGTGTCATCCGCAAACTTTGAAACTGTACTGACTAGGCCGACATCTAAATCGTTAATATGTATAAGAAAAAGCAAGGGGCCCAATACAGAACCCTGAGGAACGCCACTCGCTACATTAGCCCAACACGACTCCGCTTCATCAACGACCACCCTCTGTTTCCTACCTCGCAACCACTCTTCTAGCCAATTTATTAATACACCCCTGATTCCATGAGCCTTAGTTTTTTCAATGAGTCTTTTGTGCGGCACGGTGTCAAACGGTTTTTGAAAATCTAAATACACTACAACAACCGCCCGATGTCTGTCGTAAACGACAAGCACACTTTGGAAAAATTCTAAAAGATTAGTTAAGCAAGATTTGTTTCGCCTAAAACCGTGCTGCATATTTCTAACTAGTTTATGCAATTCTAAGTGTTCGACTATACGATCCCTAATTATTGATTCCAGTAGCTTACCTAAAACAGACGTTAAACTGATTGGCCTATAATTTCCCGGCGCACCCTTATCGCCTTTCTTAAAGATAGGTGTTACGTTTGCTAACTTGAAATTACCTGGTACGCACCCCTGAGAAATAGACGCATTAAAAATCTTTGTTAGCGGCACAACAATGCTATCTTTTAATTCTTTTAGTTGTATGGGATATATGGAATCCGGCCCCGGTGATTTACGCGTTTTCATTTTATCAATATAGTGCATTACTTCCCCTTCAATAACCATTATATTATCCAAAATATTATCATTATCAAAAGGTATTATGTATATGACCGTAGGGATATTCGTTACATCTTCTATAGTAAAAACAGACGTAAAAAATTCGTTTAGGAAGGTAGCCATTTTCTTGTTTTCAGAAACTTGATCTCCG
Source organism: Bathynomus jamesi (assembly GCA_023014485.1). Classification (NCBI taxonomy): domain Eukaryota; kingdom Metazoa; phylum Arthropoda; class Malacostraca; order Isopoda; family Cirolanidae; genus Bathynomus; species Bathynomus jamesi. The sequence continues at coordinate 299,668 of JAJOZX010005538.1, read as the reverse complement.
TTTACATTTTTCAAAGGACCCAAGACGCTTTTTACTGGATTTTTATTACTGACGTATTGAAAGAATCGTTTGGGGTTTTCTTTACCGTCACAAGCTATGGAGATTTCAAATTCGCGCTTGGACTTTTTTATTACACTTTTCGCTTCACGCCTTAGAGATATGTAGTTGTTTCGTAACCACAAATTGTCTTTATCGCACTTATGTAGCAAAGCTGGGCACTTGCGGTTTTTTTTGCGGTACTGCGGTACTGCGGTACTACCGCACTACCAAACCGGTACCGCATAACGCAGTACCGCAAAGGATCGCTGAAAGTACAGCAGTACCGCTACCGCATTTTTTGCGGTACTGCGTTATGCGGTACCGGTTTGGTAGTGCGGTAGTACCGCAGTACCGCAAAAAAAACCGCAAGTGCCCAGCTTTGTTATGTAGCCTATAAGCCCTATATCTACTCTTTATAATGTCTCCTACTCTAGAAGTAAACCACAAGGGCTTGTTGTTTACTTTCGCACGCTTAATTTTGTACGGTACGCATTCCTCATTTATAGTCCTAAATACTGTTTCGAACGATTCCCACATTAGTTTTGCTTTGGAGTTCCCCATTACGTTTTCCCAATTGACGTGTGACAATTTATTTCGAAATCTACTAAAGTCTGCGTGCTGGAAGTAAGGAATTTTAGTCGAGTTAGCTGGTTTCGAGTGACTTACTGAGAGGATATTTTGATCACTATTCCTTATCGGTTCTATTACTTGAAGATCAGTAATTAGCCTATCATCCGTAGTTATTACTAAATCTAAAATACTGTTCAACCTTTTGAATAAGAAAGCTATCCTCGAGAAAATTAACAAAACCATTACCTTCCGCGTCTCTCTGCATTGTATCGTAATTCACGTTGGCGCAATTAAAGTCACCCATAACTAAACCCTGCTCACTACCAATTATTCTCTTTATAAAGGGTGATCCAGAGAAATGGGACCCAAAAGAAACCCCTGTAACTCTTAAAGTATAAGTCCTTTTATAAAATCATACGCATCATTCGAAAGAGAATAGTTACAAGTTTGTACAGGATTGTATAGGTTTTGACAATACAAGACAAGATAAGATACAAAACAAAATAAAAGTGTTAGTTAAAACTAACCCTTCAAGATGACTGCATGGACTGTGGAACAGCTGCGTTTCATAACTGAGCAATATTATGAGCATGGAAGAAGTGTAGTTTCAGCTCAAAGATCTTTCAAGACAAATTTTCAGATGTCAAAATCACCTTCTAAGAAAGTAATCCGTCGGTGTGTCAGAAATTTTTCCCTAACTGGCAGCATTGGAAAAAGAAAACCAACTGGAAGAGTGCGCACAGCAAGGATAGACGAGATCATTAGCAGAACTCATGAAATTGTACAGGATAATCCTAACATAAACAGCAGACGTGCTTCTCAGCTGTTAGGAGTTGGATATGGAACAACACACCGTATATTCAAGCAAAATTTAATGCTCTTTCCATATAAAATTCAAACAGTGCAACAACTAAACGATGGAGATTTCGCACGAAGACGACAATTCTGTCAATGGATCCAACAGAAGGTAAATGACACCACCAATTTTCTAGCAACTTTGATTATGTCAGACGAAGCCCATTTTCACTTGAATGGAACTGTAAACAAACAAAATTGTCGTTTCTGGGCAACAGAAAATCCATTGAATATTACCGAAGTCCCGTTGCATAGTCAGCGTGTAACTGTTTGGTGTGGTCTTACTGCATCTCAGATCATATGGCCGTACTTTTTCGAGAATTCCACCGGAAACACGGTCACTGTAAATGGTGATCGCTACGAAAAAATGTTGACCGATTTCCTTATTCCTAAATTAAGAGATCTTTGTCTAGAAAACCACTGGTTCCAACAAGACGGAGCTACCTGCCATACCACGAGGAACTGCATGGCAGTTTTGCGTCAAACGTTTCCAGGCAAGTTAATCTCAAGATTTGGAGACGTTGAATGGCCCGCAAGGTCTCCGGATTTTTCTCCCTTAGATTATTATCTCTGGGGATATTTAAAGAGTAGGGTCTACAGAAATAACCCAACGACCTTGCAAGAATTGAAGGCCGCCATCACAAATGAGATACAGGCCATACCACCGCACACTCTTGCAAAAGTGATGCAGAACTTACAAGCGA
>JAJOZX010005538.1:290000-295000 GCA_023014485.1 Bathynomus jamesi | reverse complement strand
CCTCACTTACTGCACCTAGATTTTCTGGGAAAAAGTCCAAGTGTGCATTCAAGAAATGAATTTTGATACTCATTGAGCATCCCAAAGCTTTGAATTTCTCCAGCATGTTTTCAACAATGAGTGCATATTCAGGGTCCTTATTATTCCCAAGGAACTTAGTAACCACACTTTTGAAGGAGTTCCAAGCCTCTTTTTCTACTTCAGTCATCGTAGACAAGAAGTTTTCATCTGACAGCAGTCTTCTAATGTCTGGGCCTACAAAAATACCTTCTCTTAATTTTGCTTCTGATAGGTTAGGGAACTTCTTGCAGAGGTACTTAAAGCATTCTCGACTTTTTTCTAATGCCTTAACAAACTGTTTCATAAGGCCTAGTTTTATATGAAGAGGTGGTAGAAGTACTTTCTTTGGGTCAACAAGATTTTTACGTAAAATATTCTTGCTTCCAGGTTCTAGAGATCTTCTTTGTGGCCAGTGTTTTTGCTCCCAGTGTTGACTCTTTGCTCTGCTATCCCATTCACAAAGGAAACATGGGAACTTAGTATATCCTCCCTGCTGCCCCAGAAGCATGCACAATACCTTAAGGTCTCCACAAATCATCCAGTGATGATCATAATATTTTATCTTTGTAAGAACCAATTCCAAATTCTTATAACTTTCTTGGAGATGTACCGAGTGACCAACAGGTACAGAGGCATACTTGTTCCCATTGTGCAAAAGAACAGCTTTTAGACTTCTTTTAGAAGAGTCGATGAAAAGTCTCCATTCATCCGCTTTGTACTCAATGCCAAATGCCTGTACCAAACCATCAATATCACTACAGTAAACTAAATTGCCCTCATGTGAAAAGTAGTGAATAAACTCCTTTTCTCTTCTTCTATACAAATATATCGATGTTCCAGCTGATAATAAATTTCTTTCTTTTAATCTGGAGCCTAAGAGTTCAGCAGATTCCTTGGATAATCCCAAATCTCTCACTAAATCGTTTAGTTCAGATTGAGTGAACAACTAGGGGTCTTGACTTCCTATATCACACTGAAATTCTTCATGATCAGTATCTGAACCAGAATTACTAGGCAAATCTTCCAATGTTTCTGGTGGAAGCGGAACTGGAACTTCCGGCCGATGAGGAACAGGTCTAAAAGCTGATGGAAGATTTGGATAGAATATGGCTTTCTTATTTTTTGAGTTATAGCCTTTAACATCACAAGAGCAAAAATAGCAGTCATCACAGTGATTTTTTGGCTCCCTCCATACCATTGGCACACCAAATCTGAATGCTTTCTTTTTGCCTTTACACCATTTCCTTAGATCCTCTACGCAAATAAAACAAACTTTGTGTGGTGCCCATGGTTTGTCTTGGTCTCCTAGTTTCATTCCAAAGTAGGCATGGTACACTTGCCTAATAAAATTTGTTACGTTTCTTTGATGTTTCTTGATCACAAATTCCCCGCATATGTAGCAGAAGCTGTCGGGACTGTTGACACATCCACGGCTAGCCATGATTCACAACTTACTACCGTACCCAGAACAAAATAAGAGTCTTGAATTTAATTTAATAAAGGCTAAATAAAGCTTTCTTAACACTATCAAAACACGCTAGTTCGCTGATATAAAACACAAAAAACAACTCAAAATCACTGAAAAAATTCGCTTCGGATGAATCATTGTGCGCACGTCATGAAATCTGAGTAACAACTGACTCATACGGCTTGACAACCCAGTATTTATAGTCACTTAGAAGTTTCTAGTAATTTCCGGAAATCTGGCATTTTCTCGAAGTCGCTTCACAAAACAATCGAACTTGTGAAATAACTTTGTGTCGTATGACATTTTTATTGTGGTTTTCGAATTCAGCACACAAAAATACATTGTAAACAGCTAAAATTATGAAAAACGTTTTTCCATCGCAGGCCTGTGTTATCGATTTAAAACTAAAGATAGAATCTCTGGATCCAGAGGATCACGTCATAATAGACTACTATACACAAATATGTTACACTCTATATCTATTTCTAACCGACATGCAAATATATCAGATCCAAAGAATCCAGTCAATTTCATTACGGTATCCATCAATACTAGTACCTTGTCACGAAAAATAAGTCACGGTCCATATCGATTGTGGACCAAGTCAAATTTACAACCATATACATTACAATATATACACTTAGGAGGAAAAATGTAGGTGTGGCTGTAAAGACTGTACAGTAATGTAGAAATGTGTGTGCACCCATCTTGGGTCTCCCATTTAAAGGTGTTTGTGGGGCAAGTGAAGATCATGAGTTTTTCAATACCTCACAGTACTATGGGGGGCACCGCTCAGCAGAGGAATCTCTTTAAATGGGGTGTGTAAGGACAGAGAGTATCCGCTAACCCAAGACGCTGCCTCCCTGTATCCCACAACACTTGTGTTGAGCTGTGGGATCTATCCCCACAAAGCCTTAATTTTACTACCTTAAACTATACCCAATCTATCAACATATGCGTCTAATCGATTCTTAAACATGTTTATAGACGTGCTACTAATTACTTCTACCGGCAAACTATTCCAGCTATTTACTATTCTATGCGTAAAAAGTTTTTGGAAACTGCTGTCTCGAACCTTCTACTTGTCAACTTACACCGTTATTTCTAGTCCTATTATATTGAGATATTTCGAAAAAGCTATCTCTATCTACGTTATCGAACCCATTCATCATTTTGAAAACCTGGATTAGATCACCCCTTAACCTCCTAGTCTCGAGTGTATTCAATTTTAACTCCTTAAGCCTATCCTCGTACGACTTTGACCTAAGCGACGGAATCATCTTAGATGCTCGTCTTTGAACTCTTTCGATTTTGTCTATATCTTTGCGCATATGCGGATTCCAAAATTGGACCGCGTACTCCAAATGGGGTCCAACTAATGCTTTATAAAGAGGAACTATAATATCGCGCGATTTGTACTCAAAATTCCGAGCTATAAAACCTAACACTTTGTTCGCCTTATTCACCGCTGCTGTACTTTGTTTCGCTACTTTTAAATCACCAGTGACTATAACTCCTAAATCTTTTTCCTGCTCTACGCTTGTTAAATCTTTCGCTGACATACTATATGCAAAATTACCGTTACGCGAACCTATATGCAAAATTTTGCACTTATCCACGTTAAATCTCATTTGCCATGTGACTGACCAATCAACGATTTTATTTAGATATCCCGAATTTTACCTCTATCTTCGTCATTAATCGCCCTACCACCCAGCTTCGTGTGATCCGCAAACTTTGAAACTGTACTGACTAGGCCGACATCTAAATCGTTAATATATATAAGAAAAAGCAAGGGGCCCAATACAGAACCCTGAGGAACGCCACTCGCTACATTAGCCCAACACGACTCCGCTCCATCAACGACCACCCTTTGTTCCCTACCTCGCAACCACTCTTCTAGCCAATTTATTACTACACCCCTGATTCCATGAGCCTTAGTTTTTTCAATGAGTCTTTTGTGCGGCACGGTGTCAAACGCTTTTTGAAAATCTAAATACACTACATCAACCGCCCGATGTCTGTCGTAAACGTCAACCACGCTTTGGAAAAATTCTAAAAGAAGAGTTAAGCAAGATTTGTTTCGCCTGAATCCGTGCTGCGTATTTCTAACTAGCTTATGGAATTCTAAGTGTTCGACTGTACGATCCCTAATTATTGATTCCAGTAGCTTACCTACAACAGACGTTAAACTGATTGGCCTATAATTTCCCGCCGCACCTTTATCGCCTTTCTTAAAGATAGGTGTTACGTTTGCTAACGTGAAATTATCTGGTACGCACCCCTCAGAAATAGACGCATTAAAAATCTTTGTTAGCGGCACAACAATGCTATCTTTTAATTCTTTTAATTGTATGGGATATATGGAATCCGGACCCGGTGATTTACGCGTTTTCATCTTATCAATATAGCGCATTACCTCCCCTTCACTAACGACAATATTATCCAAAATATTACCATTATCAAAAGGTATTATGTCTATGACCGTAGGGATATTCGTTACATCTTCTATAGTAAAAACTGACGTAAAAAATTCGTTTAGCAAGGTAGCCATTTCCTTGTTTTCAGAAACTAAATCTCCGTTTACATTTTTCAATGGACCCAAGACACTTTTTACTGGATTTCTATTATTGACGTATTGAAAGAATCGCTTGGGGTTTTCTTTACCGTCACGAGCTATGGAGATTTCAAATTCGCGCTTGGACTTTTTTATTACACTTTTCGCTTCACGCCTCAGAGATATGTAGTCGTTTCGTAACAACAAATTGTCTTTATCGCACTTATGTTGCCTATAAGCCCTATCTCTACTCTTCATAATGTCTCCTACTCTAGAAGTAAACCACAAGTGCTTGTTGTTTACTTTCGCACGTTTAATTTTGTACGGTACACATTCCTCATTTATAGTCCTAAACACTGTTTCGAACGATTCCCACATTAGTTTTGCGTTGGAGTTCCCCATCACGTTTTCCCAATTGACGTGTGACAATTTATTTCGAATTTTACAAAAGTCTGTGTGCTGGAAGTTAGGAATTTTAGTCGAGTTAGTTGGTTTCGAGTGACTTACTGAGAGGAGAAACTCTACCATATTGTGATCGCTATTGCTCAACGGTTCTTATACTTGAAGATCAGTAATTAGCCTATCATCCGTAGTTATTACTAAATCTAAAATACTGTCCAACCTCGTAGGTTCCCCAACCTTTTGAATAAGAAAGCTATCCTCGAGAAAATTAACTAAACGATTACCTTCCGCGTCTCCCTGCATTGTTTCGTAATTCACGTTGGCGCAATTAAAGTCACCCATAACTAAAGCCTGCTCACTACCGATTATTCTCTTTAGTTCACGATATAACGCTTCGTCCGTATCAGCTGTTTGATTACGGGGCCTATATATAACCGCAACAAGAAGTTTGAAGTCGTTTAATTTAAGTTCTGCTATAGTCGAATCTATCGGTTCTGGAATTGAGTGCTTTAC
>JAJOZX010005538.1:245000-285000 GCA_023014485.1 Bathynomus jamesi | reverse complement strand
AGTTATCAACAACTGGGTGACACTTCATCACCCGAGGAAAACAGGCAACGCTTTTGTATCCTCAGGTGTTTTACGTTGCTAACCCCATCCACTCGAGACAATGGACAACATTTAATCCAAATCTGCCTGACGAACTCGAGGATAATAGTCAACAGGGACGGAAACTGGCACAGCGCTCAAGCCAACTAATGCAGCCAATTGCTCTAACTCCTATATTATTATTATTAACAGCAGCATCGGAGATCGAACTTCTGATTTCAATGTCTTCACTTCGCTTCCAAGAAACCGTGTATACAGTAGGGTGGATCGATTTTACATTTTTTTCGATTTCCATATTCTAATAGAGACAAAAACTTGCGCATGCATGAGAAAATAGCCTCTGCAAAATCTTAGCTTGATAGGTAATCATCTTCTGCCCCCGGCAGAGCGATGAAAATCATATTTTAGTAGTCAAAAACGTATTTTAAAACCCTAGCCTAGTCATAAAATTTTGCGTGTGTGTTATGTCATGCCTAAGCAACGATATAAATGGTATGGGAAATATATAAATGCATTATTTAAGACAAAGAGCCGATCTGAAAATATGTATATTATACATATTTTCAGATCGGCTCTTTGTCTAAATAATGCATTTATATATTTCCATAGCATTTATATCGTTGCTTAGGCATGAAATAACACACACGCAAAATTTTATGACTCTAGGCTAGGGTTTAAAAATACGTTTTTGACTACTAAAATATGATTTTCATCGCTCTGCCGGGGGCAGAAGATGATTACCTATTAAGCTAAGATTTTGCAGAGGCTATTTTCGCATGCATGCGCAAGTTTTTGTCTCTATTAGAATATGGAAATCGAAAAAAATGTAAAATCGATCCACCCTAGTATACAGTAGACCCTCAACGTTCGCCGGGGTAAGTTTTTGGATTTCGCCTCGAACAGCAAATCCGCGATGCGATGTGCAAACTTAAAGGCTCATGGGAAAAATAGGGTTAGATACTTCAGGTCTAAAAAATTATATCTTTTTGCCATATTTTACCCTTTATATATACGAGTTTGTGTATTGTTTTTGTGGTATATACTTTACTGAAAAAGAATCTGTTAAGAACAAAAATAGCTGCAATGAAAATAAAACACCCTTTCAATAAACTGTACATACCTGTAATACTGTAATGATAATAAACTTGCTATAAAGATGACGATGATGGCAATGTTGATGATGATAAAGAGGAGTTGGTGATGAGGTGGTGGTGATCTACAGATCTACAGAAGCTAAGGCTAACAAAGACCTTAAGATCCACTCTAAGGTTAGCCCGAGAGAAAGGAAAGAGTAGGGGGTTAAGAGAAGAGAATAAGGGGTTAAATAAGTAGCAACACCAATCACTCGTGGGTTAACATTCACTCAGAAAAAGAGAAAAAAGACTCACCATCATCATCCGCCGGCCACTGCCGACAAGTCAGAAAAATAGTCGGAGAGAAGATGTAGGAGAGGGGTGAAAGATGAAAAGTAAAATAAGAACGCTTACAAACCATGCAAACACAGTCTTAACTCACTGTCATACCATGCAAACTACAGACATGCAAGTAAGTAGAGGATAAGAAAAAAAAAAAGTAGGTAAAGTTAAACAAAAAGTGGGTTAGTTTACGCTACGAGCTTTTTTTTTTTTTTTTTTTTAATTTTTTGCTGGCATATCACACGCTGGCATGTCACAAGCTGGCATTAATCGTCAACAGACTCATCCTCGAACCACCCCAGAGCTCCTGTTGCTAATTTTTTTTTTTATTTAAACAACGTTAATATTTTTAAAATCTATCAAACGGTTCTTAAACATATTAACGCTGGTAGAGTTAACGACTGACGCGGGAAGATTATTCCATTTATCAATTACTTTAAACGTAAAGAAGTTTTTAGCGATATTAGTAATGAAACGTCTGCCACGCAACTTAAATCCGTTATTACGAGTATTGCTATTATCGAAAGTGAACAGTTTGTCAAAATTTACGTTATCGATGTTATTAACGATTTTGAAAACTTCAATAAGCTCCCCCCTTAATCTCCTAGTTTCGAGTGAATGCAAGTCTAACTTTAATCCTATCTTCATAAGGCTTGTTGCGCAATGACGGAATTAGTTTCGTGGCACGACGCTGAACCCTTTCTAACCTATCAATATCCTCACGCAAATACGGGCACCAAAACTGAACGGCATATTCTAAATGAGGCCTGACTAGGGACTTGTAAAGGGGCAATATAATATCCTTCGATTTAAATTCGAAATTACGCGCTATGAAGCCTAACATCCTATTAGCTTTTGCGCAAGACTCCAGGCACTGGTTCCTAACTTTTAAATCCTTAGATACGCGTACGCCTAAATCTACTTCCTCGTCAACGCTCGCTAACTCTCTATCATCCATCGTGTACGTGTAATTATTGTTACGAGAACCTATATGCAAAACTTTACATTTGTCTACGTTAAATTGCATCTGCCACTTATCCGTCCACTCCATAATCCTATTTACATCGTCTTGGAGCCTATTTCTATCGTCCTCGTTAACAACCTTACCGCCTATTTTAGTATCGTCCGCGAATTTTGACACGTTACTAGTCAATCCTACATCTATGTCGTTAATGTAAATTACGAATAGCAATGGGCCTAACACTGAACCCTGTGGGACACCGCTACCTACATCCAACCACCCCGATTCACTACCATTAACAACGACCCTCTGTCTCCTAGCACGAAGCCATTCCTCTAACCAGTTAGCTACCTGACCGCGTATACCGTGCGCTTTAACCTTCGCAATTAATCTTCTATGCGGAACTGTATCGAACGCCTTTTTAAAATCTAAATAAATAACGTCAGCCGCTCTATGCCTATCGTATTCGCGCACTATTTCGTTATAAAATTCTAACAAATTAGTTAAACAAGATCTATGGCGTCGAAACCCATGCTGACTACTATTAATCAAATCTCTACTTTCTAAGTGATCGATGATACGATCCCTAACTACGGATTCCAAAAGTTTACCGACAATTGACGTTAAGCTAATGGGCCTATAATTGCTAGCTACTGTGCGGTCGCCTTTTTTAAAAATGGGCGTGACGTTAGCTAATTTGAAGTCTTCAGGAATAATCCCCGTTTCGAGTGACTGATTAAAAATCTTCGTTAAGGGGCCTACGATAACGTCTTTCAAATCTTTCAAATGTCTGGGATAAAAAGCGTCAGGGCCTGGAGCCTTGCTAACTTTTAGCCTATCGATATAATGCGCAATCTCACCCTCGTAAACAGTTATTTCATCCAAAATAGTCTCGCTACTAAATGGAACGATATCGTCCACGTCGGGGACATTATTTACGTCTTCTACGGTAAAAACTGTCGCAAAAAAGTTATTGAAAATACCCGCCATCGCCTGAGCGTCAGAAGCCAAAGCGCCGTTAACATCCACTAGAGGGCCTATGTTATCTTTTATCGGCTTACGATTATTGACGTATTCAAAAAACTTTTTTGGATTATGTTTACTATCCGCAGCTATAAGTATCTCTAAATTACGCTTAGCATTCCTAACTGATCTTTTAACCTGACGTCTAAGCTCGATATATCTATTAAAGTTAGCTGCCGTGCCATTGCGCTTATTAAGTCTATACGCTCTGTTACGCTCGTTTATGAACTCGCCTATTTCCCTAGTCCACCACTTGGGCCTACCATGATTTCTAGCGCGCTTGGGCCTACGAGGAATAAACTCCCTTTCAATATTCATAAAACTTTCTTTAAACGCCTCCCAATGCAAATTTGTGTCATTACCCATAAATAAGTTATCCCAGTCCACTACTCTCATCCTATCCGCAAAACTATCAAAATTAGCCCTACGAAAATCAGGGACTTCTATTACGTTACTATCCTTAGTGTTTTCTATCAATAACTTAAACCTAAGAATTTGATGATCACTACATCCTAAACTCTCGCCTACTTCTAAACCTTCGACTATATTTTCGCCGTTCGTCATCACCAAATCTAAAATATTGTCACCGCGCGTTGGTTCGGTAACCATCTGTCGTAAAAAATTATCTCCATGAACTCAATCAATCTCAAACCCTCCTCATTACCAGTAAAAGTCTCGTAATTAACATTAGGGCAGTTAAAGTCTCCGACAATTATACTATTCCGATTGTCAATAAAGTTACCAAGAAGTGAGTAAAATCTAGTATCGGTATCGAGGGTTGAACGGGAGGTCTATAAACAATTAAAACTAATACTACGCGCCCTAACTTCAACGCATATCGCATTAATTGCTGCCGGAAAATCTATCTTAACCTCGATAGCCCTAAGGGAATTACGAATGTACAGCAAAACGCCGCCACCAAACCTATGTAACCTATCATTAGTAAAGAGTTTAAAACCCGGTATATCAAGTTCCCCCAACAAGTCCCGAGTCACGGTATTTAACCACGTTTCAGTGATAGCAACTATATCGTAGTTGCCGGAATAAATTATCGCCTTAAATTCGTTTAATTTATTTCTAATACTACGCGCGTTACAATAAAAGACGTTTAAGTTATTTTTTACCACGGGCCGGCGTTTTAAACTATTTTTCACGTCGGGCCCGCGTTCCCCGGACCCACAACGTTTAAAGAAGGCTTCGACCTATACAGCTTTCGCACGTTTTCGTCAATTAACCTACCTAGCCTAGCATTACCTATTTCATTAAAATGCACCCCATCTTTTATAAAAAGGCTAGGATCACTGAATTCGGACCACAGCTTTACGAAGGGTACATTTTCCTCAGCACAAATCTCTTCTAATTTATTATTAAAAAATATTGTTTTTGACGTAATCCTAAGACCCAACCGTGCCTAGGGGTAATACCTAGAACTAAAGACCTATCTGATCTCTCGCCTTCAGGGACCTAATTAACCCCTATATCTCTCCAAAAGGTCAGGCACTCTCGTATCGGGCCTATACGAGTCGTTGCCTCCTACCATCGTCACCAACATCGAGTGACGGGAGGCAACGTCAATCCTATCCACTTCGTCTCTAACTCTGTCAACCCTGGCCCCTGGGAGACAGACCCTCCTCTTGGTTGGATGCCGTTCAACGAACTCTTTGTCCATGTGCGCACTAAAGAGTCCCCAATTAAAATAGTTTCCCCCTCATTCACGTCCCTTTCCAAATGGGCGAAAGGGTTCGAAACCTCGATAGGGGGGGATTCCTATCACCTAACGTACGCGGCCTAGCTCCACCCTTAACTTCTCTAAATCCCTCCCCATCTACTATCTCGGACCAACCTTAACCCTTCCTCAACTCTATCCAACCTTCCCGACAAGCTACCTAAACTAGAAACTAGGTTACGCACCTCACCCTTCAAATTACTAACGTCTTCAACGTTAGTATTGGTTCGGCTTTCGTCAACCGTAGCCCTACCCCTGCCCTCATCAAGCGTTGCAAGTCTTTCCGTTACCTCACGTACACTGCGTTTTATGTCAACTATTTCCTCCATTAACTCGCAAAAGAAACAAACTGATCTCTCGGTAATCGCCATAGGACCGCCGTTATAATCTTTAAATTCCGAATACCACCGGTTTACCCTACACCTAACACACGACGCTTTCTGCGACGGCATCGCGCAGTTAAAAATTAGTTTATAACCGTCACAAGTTCAAATTAAATTAAGCCGGCACGCTCTGAAAACTTCTAAATCGCTAAAAACCACTAATATTCAATTACTTAACTATAACAATGTGAATATAAACGCAAGTATATAAAATTCAAAACTTTCCAAAAGTAAAATTCTTAGCAATATGCAAAAGTAGATTAAATATCCGAGAGCTCAGGAAATGCGTCCGTTCAGTACAGAGTCTGGCTGACGAATGAAGTACAGCGTCTGGCTGACGAATGATGATGATGATGATGATGATGGAGGGTTTTGAGGGGGTTATTGTGTTGATGGTCGCTGCGACCCGCGAATAGACGAGCGCCTAGGCCCCAATTTGCAAGGGATTGCTACAATAAATTGACTGCGAATAAGCAAATCCGCGGACAAAAAACTCGCGACCGGCGTACTGTACTTACTGAGGTACGGACGTCGCCAAACACGAGGATAACACAAAATGGAAATATAAATGTATAAGCACACATTATATATATATATATATATATATATATATATATATATATAATATATATATATTATGTGTGTGTGTGTGTGTGTGTTTGTGCTTAAAACATTTACGTAACTGAATGATTGAAACAAAAGGTAAAGTTTAAATTGAATTTCTAAAATGTTTTCGTTTGTGGTCATAATTAATTAAATTGAATAAAATTTGCATTTTGCTAGAAATACATCGTTATTTTTTGGGAAATTAAATTATTCTCTCTCTCTCTCTCTCCATCTATATATATATATATATATATATATATATATATATAGATAGATCATGTATCTATATTATAGATATGTATCATATATACATATATATATATTAATATATATATATATATATATATATATATATATTATATATAGATCATGTATCTATATATATAGATATGTATCATAATACATATATATATATATATATATATATATATATATATATATATATATATAAACAATTATTTGTTAAATCTTTAAATATCCTAAATATAGTATAAAGAGTTACAATGATTTAATCCCAAATGTTTCAACCTTAATCGTGAAAAATCTCCGGATTATAAAACAAATATTTAATTAAAATAATCACGGGATGAAAATCTCTGCAGAAACTAATTACAATTAAATATAATTAAAAAAATGAAGATAATTATAATCCTAGGGTAGAGTAAGGCACTGCTGTACTGTATATACTTTATATACCTGCATGGTTGGGGAGGGCAACTTTAATATGTGCATTCTTTCCTCGCCTTTGGCACATCCTTAAAATAAGTAGTCACTGCTGAGAGCTTATCTCTTCTTCATTACCTTTAAATATGTGACATTTTTAAAACTGGTAAAGAGAGTAAAGCTTATACGTTTCACAGGCTCTCCACTCTCTTCCATAAATTTTTTAACTACTCATAAATTACAACCTGTTTATGTAATGGTGTCTATCTATCTATCTATCTATCTATCTATCTATCTAAACATCTACACACACATATATATATATATATATATATATATATATATATATATATGGGATAAATTTCAAAATTAAATGCGTGAAATAAATATATGATGCACACCTACAATGAAAAATGAAAAGTAATTCCAAGGTCTTTTGTGTATTTCCCTTCGTTTCCTGACAAGGTGTACTGTTGAATACACGAAAAGCCTTGGAATCGTTTTTCATTTTCTTGCGGGTGTGCATCATGTATAGAGTATATATATTTTATAGATAAACCGTCACTGGACAATTTTAAAAGGTATTTCCATAAAAACGATAGTTATTGAAGCAAATAATAATAATAATAATAATAATATTTACTTAATAAAAACTTGTTTGCGGGATATCGAATGGTCTGGACCGATATACATATAATAATAATAATGCCTTTTCCATTATAAACTCTAATTGCGTTCCAACCCAACTCTCCTTCCAAATTCGAGATGAGTGATCCAAAAATTGAAATTAATGTCACCATAATTCCAGGTTGAAGGGGTGGGGGGTGGAGTGGGGTCAAATAGTTATTCAGTAAATTTGGTCAATTTTATCTTTCAGAGTACATCAGTTGTATGAACGTAATTGAACTTTGTATAGCCACGACCATTGCAAATTTTTCGTCACCATCATCGAGACCCCCATCCCTTACGCCACCAAGAATTCCACGTTCAGTTTACTGTAAATTAGTTTGGAAACTTTTATTTTATAATTTAAATTATAGATATTTAAAGAAAATATAATTTACAATTTAAATTCGAGATAAAATGTTCTCACTTCAAATACTTAATCGTTATAATTTGTTTGGATCAACACACACACACACACACATATATATATATATATATATATGCGCGTCTCCACATAAGCGGGTTACCGACGACATTTTTAAATCCCACTATCTAAATATAATAATAACTAATTAACCAAACCTGATATAACTTAATCCAGTGTTTCTCAGCCGGATTTTTCCCACGACCCCCGTGTCAGGATCTTAGGTCGGCGTGATCCCTTATCATCCTACAGGGCTAAAGAAATTCACGAAGCGTGCTTTTTTGTTTTTTGCACACAAATCACTGCTACAGGGGTAAGCAAACTACGACCCCGGGGGTCGCGACCCACCGTTTGAGAAACTGACTTAATCTATACTTTGTGCCATCGAACCGAGAAGGGCGAGATACTGTAAAAGTTAAGGACGCAATGGAGTGCTCAAAGGGTGTTTTCTGTTGAGTCATTAAAGAGTGAAGTGCTCACTAATCTAATTTAACCTAACTTAACCTAACCTAGCGTAACCTACCTTAATTAGGACCAATATATCTTTATTTTCTACAATCAAAAATTTTCTAGATTTTTATATACATTTTTTTATGTTCTAACGTATCAAAAATGTCACCTCACAATTTCTTTTTATGGAGGAACGAGGGGACTAAGGGCGAGCGCCCGCAAAAGTGACCCCTTCCGCAGAAGAAGGAGAGAGCCAAAAACAAGGTCTATAAGGCTCAATGATGTCATTTTTCTTTTTCTTTTTTTCAATATAAATTTTGAAAAGGTTGTGTAGTGTGTAAGATGCATGTACGTATGTGTAGTTAGGAATAGAGGAAGAAGCGTAAGTTTGAGAGCATACTGGACTGCTCACGGGGTAAATGAGACACGGAAAAAAATTAACTAAGGAGGACAGTGACAGAAGAAACGGGAGTTCCAGCACTCTCTGTCTCCTGCCTAACATCACTCCCGGAGTGCTTCCCTGATCGAGTGGTGTCTACAATCTCCTCCATATTACTCCGCTACATATGTGAATTATCAGACACTCAATCTCACTTAAGCCTAGTTGCCTGCTCCCGCACACACACAGCGTGTGTGTGTGTGTGTGTGTGTGTGTGTGTGTGTGTGTTTTCCCTTCTTTAAAGTCTTATAATCTGTAGGTGTTAGTAGTATAGCTGCAAAAGGGGAGAGTGCAAGAATGTTGCAAGTGATTACGCAATGTTGCAAAATGGGGGTTGTTGCAAAGGGGGTGGGGTTGTTGCAAAGGGGGTGTTGCAAAAAAAAAAGTACTGGCCTTTGTTGCCAACCGGGGTTGCAAGGGGCATGCAACTTGGAGGCGGAGTTCTCCCCCAAGCTATTCCCCCCGAAGGGCCAGAAAGGAGAGAAAGGAGGAGAGGTGTTCACCTGGCAGGAGCCAAGTGCATATTAAGACTTCAGCCGAGTAGGCGTTGTCTTATAGGCTCCTAATCAGCCAGTTGGCTGAGCCAAGGAGGGGAGGGGTACACCTGAAGGAGAGAGAGAGAGAGAGAGAGAGAGAGAGAGAGAGAGAGTAGTTGCCTTTGATTGCAAGGCATGCAACTTGGAGGCGGAGTTCTCCCCCAAGCTATTTTCGTTTACCTAACCTAAGAGGCCTCTAAGGGGTTTTCCCAAAGGGCCAGAAAGAGAAAGGACCAGAGGTCCTTGCTCGGCTGGGAGCCGAGCTTGTAATGACTCCGTCATCAGCTTCTTGGTCTTTCATAAACCTCTATTCTGGCTGAGTTGCCAGATAGCGCCATGTATTCAGTTGCCAGATAGCAATATTTAAAACCATATATTAATCATCCATTTAAATAGTGTACCACAATATATATTTATATGACGGTAGTTAATCGATGAATCCAATTAAATTCTGTTTATTAAATAAATAATTTTTACACACTTAATTTTTATTATAAATATTTAAGTCACGAATATCAGTGGGAAAAACGAACGGAAAAGAAAATTTGCGAAACAATTCAAAGCATACGATCGACATTCCCCCACCCATCTGCGCTTGTATATATAATAAACTAATGAACCACTCGTGTGCACAAACCATACAAAATACCACAATATATTTATATAGTTAATCAATTGGAAGATTCAACCATATAAAATACCACAATATATTTATATAGTTATTCAATTGGAAGATTCAGCCATATAAAATACCACAATATATTTATATAGTTAATCAATTGGAAGATTCATTTAAAGTTGAAATTAGCCACAACTCGTGCGCACACACACACACACACACACACACACACACACACACACACACACACACGAGGAAAGGACTGGGACAATTCGAAGAACACCTGCTTGTTGAGAGACCTTCCTTCCAGACCGCTCTTGATAAGTCTCCCTTCACTCCAAATGAAAAGAAAATTTACGAAACAATTCAAAACACACGATTGTCATTCCCCAAACCCATCTTTGGATATATATATATATATATATATATATATATAATAAACGAATAAACAACTCGTGTGTGCACACACACACACACGCACACGAGGAAAGGCAGAAACTAGGTCAATTCGAATCGTCTCCCTAGAGACCTTTTTGTTCGAGGGTTAATCCTTTTACCAATCTATCGAGCAAAAACCACCGCTCACTCCATTTCTTATTATTATCATTATTATTATTTCTACAATGAAAATATTTTAAAAATATAATTAGAGGAACTTTCACGAGTGAGTGGTTATTTATTCAATATAAGAAGTTAATCATTAAGCATTGTTTTTTCCTTTCACGAGGAAAGGATTTCTGTAAGTGTCTATAATTCGATTTTATATATATATATATATATGGAGGGTCGTTGCTTACTCTTCCACATTTCAACAAAACAGGATTATTGAACCGGATTTAAAATAACAGGATCATTTGATCCGAGACAGTAGTATGACCGAAAAGCATGCATGATTTTCTCTTTAGTAATAATAACAACTAGCTCGAATTGTAACAACGGGTAAAGTTTTCACTCCACCTTAGACCCACAGTTTAATGTGGAAACCGAACGCTCTTTTAAAAATATAATTAGAGGAACTTTCACGAGTGAGTGGTTATTTATTCAATATAAGAAGTTAATCATTAAGCATTGTTTTTCCTTTCACGAGGAAAGGATTTCTGTAAGTGTCTATAATTCGATTTTATATATATATATATATATATATATATATATATATATATATATATATATATATATATATGGAGGGTCTTTGCTTACTCTTCCACATTTCAACATAACAGGATTATTGAACCGGATTTAAAATAACAGGATCATTTGAGCCGAGACAGTAGTATGACCGAAAAGCATGCATGATTTTCTCTTTAGTAATAATAACAACTAGCTCGAATTGTAACAACGGGTAAAGTTTACACTCCACCTTAGACCCACAGTTTAATGTGGAAACCGAACGCTCTTTTAAAAATATAATTAGAGGAACTTTCACGAGTGAGTGGTTATTTATTCAATATAAGAAGTTAATCATTAAGCATTGTTTTTCTTTCACGAGGAAAGGATTTCTGTAAGTGTCTATAATTCGATTTTATATATATATATATATATATATATATATATATATATATATATATATATATATGGAGGGTCGTCGCTTACTCTTCTCTTCCACATTTCAACATAACAGGATTATTGAACCGGATTTAAAATAACAGGATCATTTGATCCGAGACAGTAGTATGACCGAAAAGCATGCATGATTTTCTCTTTAGTAATAATAACAACTAGCTCGAATTGTAACAGCGGGTAAAGTTTTCACTCCACCTTAGACCCACAGTTTAATGTGGAAACCGAACGCTCTTTTAAAAATATAATTAGAGGAACTTTCACGAGTGAGTGGTTATTTATTCAATATAAGAAGTTAATCAGTAAGCATTGTTTTTCCTTTCACGAGGAAAGGATTTCTGTAAGTGTCTATAATTCGATTATATATATATATATATATATATATATATAATATATATATTACATGGAGGGTCGTTGCTTACTCTTCCACATTTCAACATAACAGGATTATTGAACCGGATTTAAAATAACAGGATCATTTGATCCGACAGTAGTATGACCGAAAAGCATGCATGATTTTCTCTTTAGTAATAATAACAACTAGCTCGAATTGTAACAACGGGTAAAGTTTTCACTCCTACCTTAGACCCACAGTTTAACGCGGAAACCGAATGCTTTTTTAAAAATATAATTAGGATATATTTCTTTGAGAAAATATAAAGATGTCATTAGTCGTCCGGCCCCGTTATAGCGGATTGGTACACGTCATAGCTCCACCCAGCTACACGGCAGCCAATCACTACGAACATCTGGTCTTTTGGGGCGGAGCTTGGCGATTGTGCATATAAAAGGGGATATTTTTCAGTTGGGAGTAACAGTAGCTATTTTCGCGTCAGTGAATAATCATTCCTCTCCTCCACCATGGACCTGTACGTCTCCCCGGATTTGTATGAAGAAAGTGACACTGCAGCATTAACGCAATTAATCTTTTTAACGCGATTGACCGTGATGAATTATTTCCAACGCAAACCGTTGAAGATATTTGCAGTGACGCTCCTTACAATCCGACGCAAGGGACTACCATAGAAATGTAAGTGTCTATAATTCGATTTATATATATATGGAGGGTTGTAGTATCTCGTCAAATACTTCATTTAGATACTCGCCAAAAATCGAAATTTTTTATGGCAATCAATGTTATTTGGTTTTACCTCTTATCCATTATGCTAAAATCGAAATTTTTTATGGCAATCAATGTTATTCCTCTTAAATGAACCAAAGATATCTTCACATAATGGGGATCTGTCTGTATACTCTGTATATGTTTTAAAAGAATGAACATTATTCCTTTAAGGTCCGATGAGGATTTGACACGTGTTATACAATCTTTTGAAGAATCTCGTGTCATGAATACGGAGGATATACTGATCAGTCAGCAATGTCACACATCCTCCACCATGGACCTGTACGTCTCCCCGGATTTGTATGAAGAAAGTGACACTGCAGCATTAACGCAATTAATCTTTTTAACGCGATTGACCGTGATGAATTATTTCCAACGCAAACCGTTGAAGATATTTGCAGTGACGCTCCTTACAATCCGACGCAAGGGACTACCATAGAAATGTAAGTGTCTATAATTCGATTTATATATATATATGGAGGGTTGTAGTATCTCGTCAAATACTTCATTTAGATACTCACCAAAAATCGAAATTTTTTATGGCAATCAATGTTATTTGGTTTTACCTCTTATCCCATTATGCTAAAATCGAAATTTTTTATGGCAATCAATGTTATTCCTCTTAAATGAACCAAAGATATCTTCACATAATGGGGATCTGTCTGTATACTCTGTATATGTTTTAAAAGAATGAACATTATTCCTTTAAGGTCCGATGAGGATTTGACACGTGTTATACAATCTTTTGAAGAATCTCGTGTCATGAATACGGAGGATATACTGATCAGTCAGCAATGTCACACCGAAATAATGTAAGTGTTTTTCGATCTTTTTGGGTAAGAAGACAATATATTTTCATAAATTTATTAAATGAAAGAAATCAGTACAATAACCAACTACAGAATATACCGTTACAAATATACGAACAAAAACATTATACTATACAACGAGTACGTACAATTGGAAAACGGATTTTTATCTGTCTGCATACCATTTCATCGTTTCGGCGAGTGTGACACGGGTCAAATAAATTTAAAAAATTTATAAATTCTTTATCACATGACATATGCGTGAGAAATGAGACGCAGTACATTCCGCAAACATTACTAAAATATCCTTGTATACGAAATGGGTTCCATACAACTTCGGGAATATGTAACTGAGCGAGAAATTTTACAATAATAGGGTCACTCCAGGGTTGAGTACCGAGTGAATCAAAATAGTACAGGCGCTGTCTATTTTTAAAATAGACAGCGATCCAGTGAATCCCTTCATTACCGATGACATCTGTGTTCGACTACCGCATTCTCGCGTACTTGGCAAACTCAATGTTTCGCAAACACGCCGATAAATTTGGAACGTGTGACTCGTTCCATTACTTTCTGAAGTGTATTAGCATCCATTTTAAAAGTCAGTGATAACGCTCCTAAATCTATCTACTTCTATTAGGGCTTGCGATTCGAGATATACTAGTACACTAATAGGAGCGTCTATAGGCTTGGCGAATTCCAGCCGCACTGAGATGTTTCCGCTCTGCTGTGGGGTTAAATGGGTATTTACGCTAGCAGATAAGTCAGGTGTAATGTCAAACGGATAAAGGTTAAATTGATCAATGAATTCTTCCTGCGTTACCCCATTACCAAGCTCATCACAATCACCTGCAATATGGGTCAGATTACTATAGGCTCTGGCACAAAGAGGTAACACAGCGTCTGATGAATAGTCCGTACCCATTGTTCCACCCAAAGCAGTGCCATTAACGTATAGAGTTATATTTTTAAGTCCGAAATTCTCGAATTTAAAGGCACTCTTTTTATATTTTCCATTCACCGAAGCATGGTCCTGCATACCGATTAATATCCTTTTAGGAAGATTTCCCAGGGCAATGTTTTCTATCTGCTTCGATGCCAACCCTGCAGGAACCGTATATAGTTTGATTTGCACTCTGTTAATAGGATATTTCACTGTAGCGTTTAGTAAATTTTTCTCAATTTCTAGTTGTTTTGGTGAACTTAATTTCACTCGCCGTACGCGGAGGTATGTGTCCATAATGTGAACCACAACGGGCTTTGCACCCTCTTCTTGATCAGCATCCAGATTTAAGCAGATCTCAGGACTCGTGCGGGTGAGCTTTATTTTCATATCCACCCCGTTGACAAGCAACTTCTCCTGGAAAGTGAAATCTGTGTGCAACCGTCCAAAACACTCGTATATTTTCTTTTTAGAATTTTTAAATTTGTCCTTTATACTATTTTCATCTTTAGTTTGATAATATCCCTCGGCACTTAAAAAGGTAGCCTTCGCTTCTTTGGAAAAGTTGAGGACATTTTCCAGATAGGCTCGTAGATGATAGTACCCCGTGCCTGCCGATATGTTGGTCTGATTTAAATATACGTCACACTGGTTGAATATGGAGTGCAGAAAGTTTGTTTCAGGGTATACAGCATATTTGTCATCGCAGACCGTTCCATCAGAATGGGCTATACGTAGCTTAGCGTACATGTGCACACAGCTTGGATCAAAAAAGTAAGGGCCTGAGCTGGGTATCACGAATTCTATAGGTGCACTCGGGGAACTAATTGTGATAAAGTCACTGTGCTCAATAGAAACTTGGGTTGGAGGCAGCTCAAAAAGGGACAGCTCCGATTTACAGCATTGTGAACTACATGGGTGGATGAAGCGTGCCATGGCGAAATAGTGACTCCTCTCTCGACAAGTGGTAAACAAACTATGATTCATGAGATCAATGTCCTTAGCTTATATCAGTCAAAAAAGTGGTCAACCATAGGTTTCATTCGCTTACAGCACTTCTTTTTTGATAGCCTTTTACGTTTAATACCACGTGACCCCTTCTTCTTCCGGGCAGCCCTCTTCTTCTTCCCGCCACCACGCATTTTTCTCTTTGCATCTTTGATGATTTCGTCCCGTGTACGCTTTAAATGTTTTTTTAGAGCTTCTTTAGGTTTAGCCCCGGCCAATATGTCTTCTGCAGTGTTAATACCTGATTGTAGCGCTTTCCTTCCGAGGTATCTGGCCCCCTCTTCAGCAAAGGAACAGCCGTACGTAGTATGGATGAAAAAATGGATCCAAGTCCACTACCGCGCTGGTATCTCACCCCTCGATAGACGGTGAAAGGCTTTCTATCCATTATAACTCAGTGCGTCGAAAGTGTAGCTTCACTGTTAAGCTCCCGTTACCGAATGGGAAGTTTTCACCCTCAATCGTTCTTATATATATTGAGATATTGGTTATTAAATTAGTTGCGACATTCACATAATGGGGTCTGTCATATGTAATACTCAAACTCCTTCCTCTATGGTTGGGGATGTGAGCAATGCGCAGCAGGCGCGCCTGGGTATCCCCAACAAACTGGTGCTCCACTATATTACTGTAAATATAGCACATGTCTGGGGACCTTTCAGCCAATTTCTCCATCTTCAATTGATACATTAATCTGGACAAGTCATGCTGTGTCTCGTGAAATGTGTCTCTTTGGAAGACTGCGCTATATCGGCCATTGGTTAGAATTTGGAACTTTCTATGGTCTTTAATACGTCTGTTAGTCTTTGATTTTAGGATTAGTGTATGTGCAGGGTTGTTTACGATTTCGTATACTAAATCATTCGTAAGGTTTGAGTTTCTTAAACTTACGTTTAAGCCTCTCACAACATCCTCGGCCGAACCATATTGACCCGGTCCTAGTCTTACTTCTGTACTGTAATACCGTGCAACCTTAGTCCGAGCGATACGCATAGTTTCATCCATAGCTACCCCAGCTTTTTCACACTCGTCAATGTCTCTAAGAATCGTAAAAACGGTTTCTTTATGTTCAATATTTAAAAAGATGGTGTCCAGCTGAATTTCGCATATCCCCACCTCATACGAATCACGACCCAATTCAATGTGCTTGTGGAGCTCTGTTACAAAGTTGGCTAGTGTGTTGTTAGGGTGTACAGACAGGGACGAGGAGGACGGGAGTGTGACGTAGAAATGGTTAGGAGCCATGTTGCATACTATTTAAGCTTCATTATTGCATCAGCTTTTATATAGGTGTTGAAGCTTTCTGGGTACCCTAGCCATTTCACCAGGTACATTTTTCTCTTTCCTGAACCTTTGCTTCCTAAAATTTTCTCAATTTTAAACACATTTTTTCCTAAATTAAACGCAACTTTCTGCAATTCCTCGCGGTAAAAGCCTCCTGAGATTTCTTCCCCATTCAAATCTTCAATGTAATACATCATTATCTCACCTTTAGGTCTCATAGCCCTAACTTTAAAAATCTCGCGTGTCCATCCTTGCTCAAAACCCTTTGCGAATTTATTCCCCGAACGCGACAGCCTTACATAATCATTGATTTTGAAGCGCGCAGAGTGTGGTGGTGGTGGTGGTGATCTCTTCTCTCGGGAGCGTACCTCTTTCTAAAACTTCGTTAGGTGTTGTCCCAATCGTGCGATGGTGTGAGCGGTTGTAGGATGATGCCAATGATTCCAGAATGTCTAGAAATCTGTATGTGTTTTTATGTGTAAAATAACGGTGCATGCGTTCCTTTATGGTGCGCTGAACTCTTTCAGCTAAAGAAGCCTTATGTATAGAATTGGTTGTGTAATAGCTGATATTAAACTCTGTCAACATGTTCTGAAAAGCACGGCCTATAAATTCCTTCCCCATATCCGTACAAAAATAGCCAGGAACCCTGTTTTCTTTTAACATTAGCGTTTTGGTGGCTTTAGCAACTGTTTCAGGTGATTTATTTTTCAGAGGAACTAGCCACAGATATCTAGAGAATACGTCTATTATGAATAGAATGTAGCGGTAACCATCGTTATACACAGAATATCTTTGCATGTCTGTTAAATCTGCTTGCCAAATAGAATCAATCGAGGAAGCCGCTGTCTTGGCTGTTTTAAACCTTTTTCTCACGGGCTTATGAAGCGTATAAGCGTCCTGCTCCCTCAAAAATCTTTCAACATCTTTTTTTCCTAATCCGTAAACACTTCTGTACAGTCTATCTACGCCGCCGTAAGAGGATGGGTTAGAAATGTCATAATAGGGTTTAGTTAATACGTTAGCCATTTGCGTATTTTAGAGGCACGTGGGTAGGGTTGGTACCTTTGATCCTTCCACAATGATCTCGCCTGTATCGGTCCATTGTATGGCTGGATCCTCATTCAATAGATTATAAAGACTTAAGCCTTTACTCATCAATGTATGTGGGAGGGTGCTTTTTAATACATGTTCGATATGTCGTGTGGCTAATCTTTTTGGTTGGTCAGCTGTATCGTCGGGCTCAGATCCTATGTCGCCATGTCCATCGTCCCCCGTGCTGTGCCTAATAACCACAGGAATCTCTGTAGGGCTCTTATAATTTTCGTACTCGTGAAGAAATTTCTGCAGAGCTTCTTGGTATAAGATTCTTTTCTCATCAGGTGTTTTTTCACTGTTTAATAGGGCTAGCAATTCGCTTTCCACTCTTTTAAGTCTGCTTTTACGGGGATCTAGATCCGTGTCTGGATTCCTTTGCAGTGAAGCGTACACCTCGTGGGGAATCACGACCACTTTCTTCATTATATTAATCTAGTCAGTAAAGGACCCAAAACTGAAAATAAGATGGGGAGAAATGACCCTCCTGTTTGTACAATAATTCGTTTTTTCTTCGCTACAGTTTGACTTTTACGAGCGAGTGCACGTATTATGTTCTTGTAGCGGCGTAGGCGAGCCTTCTGAGGGGTTTTCATTGATACATTGCAATTTATAACGTTAAGACAGATTTCACAGATGCATTTTAAAAAGTCGGCGTCTATATTTTTAATAAACATCTGCTGCATTGCCCGGGGCAGTCGATGATAGATTTTTATTAATTCACGGTATTTCTTTAGTCTCTTTGTCATTCTGGAATATACACCGTTTCAAGCTCGTTTGGAAATATATTCGTTCGTAGAAGCACTCTAAACGTGTTTCGCGGATGAAGGTCGCAAGGCAAATATCCGTAACGCGTGCTTGTAGCTTCTTTATAAACTTCCAAAAACTCCTTACGCTGATTTGGGAACATTTGATTGGCTAATACCCCAATTTGTGATACATCTCTACGTTGCGCGAATAAGACTAGATATTGCGTATTTAACGACACATCGTGCATGTATCTATTTTTGAAAAATAGATTCTGATTGATGAAGAACACGCTTATGTTGAGATGGTGGGAGAATACTGTAAATGTCTCGGCAAACGTTTTATCCATCTCCAACATGAGATCGTCAATTACAATGATTGTATGTTCATTTCCCTTTAACGAATTAACGTCATATACGCCTTTGTGGAACAAAATATCATCTTGGTACTCGTTGAACACTGATTGATACGTCGAATAGCACCATATAACTTTATGCACAAATTTCGAGAACATCTCTCCCTTTTCTTTAATGATTTTAAGCATAAACACAGTTTTAACACATCCTGTAGGTCCAGATATAATACATGTGGATGGACTCGTGAATCTGAATTTTCTAACCGTCACACTCCTAAGTGGGTCATTTACAAAATATTACAAATTTTGAGTGCTGTTCCTTATATTTTGCTTTCTTCTCCCACAGAACCGTGAATGACGATGAGGTAGAGCATCCCATCATTGACATTACGGATGACCTCGACGACAGTGTAGTTGTGATCTCCTCCCCTGCCAACGAATCCTCACCAGCGATACCGGTAGCACGTCCAAAATACGCGCCTGTTGCACCAGTAATAGATCCCCATCCCTCAACCTCTTACGCAAAAAACCCCAGCAGCACCTCCCACTAATATATCCCCTTATTCATCCGCCACAGTTGCCCCCCGTTCTGTTAAGTCTACAATAATAGATCCCCAACCCTCAACCACCTACGCAACAGGCCCCCCAGCAGCAGCACCTTCCGCTAATATATCCCCTAATTCATCCGTCACAGTTGCCCCCCGTTCTGCTGAAGATGATATAACGTTCGAGTTGGTGCGATCCGCAGCCCCCACCCCAGCCTTGACTAGAAATCGGTATAGAGTCAGGGTCGACCCTAGAGCCATGTATAGCAATGGAATTGAGCGCGGGCTACGCCGGGTTGTACAGCGTATTGTAGAGTTTGCTCTTCAGAATCGCGACGAGCGTGAAGTCAGGACGAGTCTGTCCTTTGGATTCGGGTCAGATGACGGTGATGTAGACGATTATTGGGTGATAGTGCCATTTAGACGTTTGGCGGCTGAAGATGTAGAATATATATTAGGACGTATAATGCAAGCCGCCGAAAGTAGTATAGCCTTCAATATGGACAACTTCACGGTAAATATTGACCGTGTATTCCGTGTTGCGGGTCATAGTGCCATACCGTATACTCTTAACTTCAATTCTCCGGCTATTTACCGAAAGCATATAAACGTCGATCGTGGTTGCGGCTTTATAGCAGTACTCTTAGCACGTATGTTTACTGTACAAAATACACGGACTCAAAAAATTTGGCTGCCTACGGTCGTGGAGCGTGCCCGTAAACTAGCTGTAGACTGTGAACTTGAATTTGACTGTAATATGGGTCCTGAAGAGCTGAGAAGGGTAGAACAGGAAATGAATGTCCGCATAGTTGTATTTGGGTTGGATGATCGTCGTAGGACTGTGTATATTTTTAAAAGCTGTGTGAGAGATCGTACAAGACCCCTACTTATTTTAGGATTGTCAGGGACAACGTATCTCCCCATCCGTAATATAAGGTGGCTTTACGCGAGTTATGACAAAAGTCGAAAATATGGGAGACATCATGATTTGTGTAAGGGGTGCCTCGAGTTTGCGGATGATAGAGTGAGACATTGTAAAGAATGTCACATGGTATGTGAGCAGTGTAAAAGCACCAAATGTGAAAGCCGTGTAGTTGAAGCTGAGAAGAGAGACTGTGATGTGTGTAGACGCACATTTTTCAATAATAGCTGTTTTGATTTCCATAAATCATTTGGCACGTGCAGGAAAATGAGAATCTGTGAATGTGGTATGTTTCACACAATGGATAATTGAGGAAAATTTAAGCACAAGTGTGACGTAATTCACTGTCCTACATGCCAGGAGGAATATAAGGCGGATGGAGTAAAGCATGTATGTTATATGAAAGATGCTAAGCCTAAAAATAACCCTTGTATAACTGTATACTATGATATAGAAACATATACGAACGCTGAAACCAAAGAGGTAATTCCACATTTACTTGTGAGCCAGACCATCTGTGATGAGTGTATGGGTATCGAATGTGATGAGTGCCCCAAATGCGGTAAACGGACAAACGTTTTTAAAACGAATGTCCGCGATAGTCCTGTGAAACTATTTGTGTCCTATATTGTCAAGTTAGCCGACAAGTTCAAAAAAATGACTGTGTATATTCTCGCCCATAACGGGGTAAAGTTTGACACGCAGTTCCCTTATAAGGATTTGCTTGAACACGAATCCTCTGAGATATTTACAGGTGATCCATTGAAAAGAGGCAACAAATTAATACAGATGCAGATAAGAGGCAATGTACAATTTAAAGATACTTTATTATTCACACCTTGTAAATTAGCAAAGCTACCCAAGGTGATGGGAGTAGCAGCTGAAGTTTCCAAAGGATACTTCCCTTACACTTTCCTCACCAGCGAGACTTTAAACTACGTAGGCCCACCACCGCCCAAACATTGTTTTGACTGTATGGATGAATGTGAAGACTTTGATCGATACTACAACAGTTTTAATGAAAGTAACCCTTATAATATAGCTGATGAATGTGAGCGTTATTGCGTGAATGATGTGCGCGTGCTTAGAGTATGTTTCCAGGCCTTTAGAAGGATGTACATAGCACGTTTCAAATGCGATCCACTGCAAGTCGCAACCACCATCGCATCATTATGTTTTACGGTGTTCAAGAATAACTTCATCCCTAAAGACACCTTAGCCATTATTCACCGAAACAACCCCCGCAGTTACGGACACAAGGCTATTTACTGGCTCATACACCTACAGCAACAGACAGGTGTATACATAAAGCACGCCCGCAACACGGGTGAAGTACCCATTAAGATTAATGGACGTGTTTTTTGGGTTGATGGGCTAAGTGAAAACCGTGTCACTGGTGTGAAGATGGGGTACTCCTTTAACGGTTGCTGGTGGCATGGATGCCCCCGTCCTGAGTGCGGAATCGCCGGAGAGCTCACTGATGAGATCAAGGATGAGTATGGGGACAACGCATACGCCGACTCTTTTGTCTCAACAGGACCTAAAACTTATGGGGTACGGGTCAGGGTGGGGGAGGAAATGAAATATATCGTGAAGGCAAAGGGTATTACGCTCAACCATGCGAATCGACGGGTTGTTAACTTTGAATCGTTGAAGGATCTAGTGTGTTTGGACGATGATGAGGGCGAACGACCTCCCCAACTAATTGTAGGCACCCACAATTTTCGGGCGCAGAAGCTGGGGGGCGTGAAGGAACTTAGGGGTACGAAGGTGTGCCGTAACACCTATAGGAAATTTCCTCGTGAAAGGAAAAACAATGCTTAATGATTAACTTCTTATATTGAATAAATAACCACTCACTCGTGAAAGTTCCTCTAATTATATTTTTAAAAGAGCGTTCGGTTTCCACATTAAACTGTGGGTCTAAGGTGGAGTGAAAACTTTACCCATTGTTACAATTCGAGCTAGTTGTTATTACTAAAGAGAAAATCATGCATGCTTTTCGGTCATACTACTGTCTTGGATCAAATGATCCTCTTATTTTAAATCCGGTTCAATAATACTGTTATGTTGAAATGTGGAAGAGTAAGCAACGACCCTCCATATATATATATATATATATAAAATCGAATTATAGACACTTACAGAAATCCTTTCCTCGTGAAAGGAAAAACAATGCTTAATGATTAACTTCTTATATTGAATAAATAACCACTCACTCGTGAAAGTTCCTCTAATTATATTTTTTAAATATTTTCATTGTAGAAATAATAATAATGATAATAATAAGAAATGGAGTGAGCGGTGGTTTTTGCTCGAATAGATTGGTAGAAGGATTAACCCTCGACCAAAAAGGTCTCTAGGGAGACGATTCGAATTGACCTAGTTTCTGCCTTTCCTCGTGTGCGTGTGTGTGTGTGTGTGTGTGTGTGTGCACACATGAGTTGTTTATTCGTTTATTATATATATATATATATAATATATATATATTATCCAGAGATGGGTTTGGGGAATGACAATCGTGTGTTTTGAATTGTTTCGTAAATTTTCTTTTCATTTGGAGTGAAGGGAGACTTATCAAGAGCGGTCTGGAAGGAAGGTCTCTCAACAAGCAGGTGTTCTTCGAATTGTCCCAGTCCTTTCCTCGTGTGCGTGTGTGTGTGTGTGTGTTTGCGTGTGCGCACGAGTTGTGGCTAATTTCAACTTTAAATGAATCTTCCAATTGATTAACTATATAAATATATTGTGGTATTTTATATGGCTGAATCTCCCAATTGAATAACTATATAAATATATTGTGGTATTTTATATGGTTGAATCTTCCAATTGATTAACTATATAAATATATTGTGGTATTTTATATGGTTTGTGCACACGAGTGGTTCATTAGTTTATTATATATACAAGCGCAGATGGGTGGGGGAATGACGATCGTATGTTTTGAATTGTTTCGCAAATTTTCTTTTCCGTTCGTTTTTCGTGACTTAAATATTTATAATAAAAATTAAGTGTGTAAAAATTATTTATTTAATAAACATAATTTAATTGGATTCATCGATGAACTACCGTCATATATTGTGGTACACTATTTAAATGGATGATTAATATATGGTTTTAAATATTGCTATCTGGCAACTGAATACATGGCGCTATCTGGCAACTCAGCCAGAATAGAGGTTTATAAAAGACCGAGAAGCTGATGACGGAGTCATTACAAGCTCGGCTCCCAGCCGAGCAAGGACCTCTGGTCCTTTCTCTTTCTGGCCCTTTGGGAAAACCCCTTAGAGGCCTCTTAGGTTAGGTAAACGAAAATAGCTTGGGGGAGAACTCCGCCTCCAAGTTGCATGCCTTGCAATCAAAGGCAACTACTCTCTCTCTCTCTCTCCTTCAGGTGTACCCCTCCCCCCTTGGCTCAGCCAACTGGCTGATTAGGAGCCTATAAGACAACGCCTACTCGGCTGAAGTCTTAATATGCATTTGGCTCCTGCCAGGTGAACACCTCTCCTCCTTTCTCTCCTTTCTGTCCCTTTGGGGGGAATAGCTTGGGGGAGAACTCCGCCTCCAAGTTGCATGCCCCTTGTAACCCCGGTTGGCAACAAAGGCCAGTACTCTTTTTTTTTGGGGGGGGGGGGGCAACACCCCCCCTTTGCAACAACCCCTTTGCAACAACCCCACCCCCTTTGCAACATTACGTAATCACTTGCAACATTCTTGCACTCTCCCCTTTTGCGGCTATACTACTGGTGTTTTTAAGGAATTTTTGCGAAATAATTATAAGTAATGATATAGAAACATAACTTCACTAAATACCATGAAACGTTAACTGTTTATCTGTCATCAGAATGAGAGAATGCTGTTGGGTAATTCGGAAAGCGAGAATTCTCCGAATGGAAATAACAGATTTAGCCTGACTTAAGCTAACCTGTCTTTAACCTAACCCAATATAGATTAACGTTAACCTAATCTAACCTAAAGCAAACCTAACTCATAACTGAGATGAGAAATCCTTATAAGATGATATATGAATACCATGCAATATATAGGGATAACAGTTACAACTTGCTGCGGGTCAGTCATGTAATTGGCAAAACTGTCCTAAACAGACTCAGTAACTGCGATGTCTTATAACACCTCCCATCCCCTTCAACCTCTAAAATGAAAAAGAGTGGTACTGGAAGGGAATTTCTTCGGTCCTTCCCACTCAATGTGATTCCTATTTCATTCCTCGCCCAAGAGTGAGAATCTCAAAGGAAGCAATTCTCATGTCGATCCACTCCCATTCCCACTGTAAATAGGACTTCCCACCGTAAGTGTGATTTTTCATACAAAATTATGTCATGGTTTTCTTATAGTATTTCTCTAATCAGGACACTTTTCTCAAATTTGGAATTCTCACTTCGAGCCCTCTCACTCGCGTTCCGCGGATGACAGTGGGAATATCATTGAATGTGAAGTAATAAATTTTTGTCCCGAACAAAATTTCCCACTTTCCACTCATTCGTACGACTGAGATAAATCTGAACTCAAAACAAACGGAAAACACAACACGAATTCTAGAATCACTTTTGGACAAATGAAATTGCATTTCACTATTATGTAAGAGACAAATATGAAAAATTTGTTTCATAAAGTAAGGAATATTGTAGTTTATATATGAAGTCACCTTAACATTAATGTAATGTAGTAATGATCAGTGCTGGGATTAGCGGCACTAAAATTAGCGCCGCTAACTTTTTATTAGCGATACGGTTAGCACCGCTAATTTCCAAAATTGTTAGTAAAACAGGTAACGGCGCTAAGTTTTTAGAGAAAGTCAATCGCTAATTTTTCAAAACTACTTATATAAATTGGTTGGTTGGTTTGTTTCCCCTCTTAATATATCCCCGAAAGGAACCCGACTCCAACATAAAAATGTTTTCATTTTCATAGACTACAACGTCACATTTTTGTACCTTAGCAACCAATTATACCAAGGTGTGTGCTAATACGAGGTAGAGTCAAAAAGTTCGTGAACTTTTTGCTTGTCAGCCATATATGTCATCATGCCGGGTTTTACTGCACACCGCCTTCGAAGTAGTTCCATTCCGCTGTCACATATTTCTGCCAGCGGCCGTACCGCTGCTGGAAGCATTTCTACAGGCCTTTTCTTGTGACCTACTTAAGTGCCGGCGTCGTAGCCTCTTTCATCTTATCTGCTGATTGGAACCTGCGTTCCTTCAAGAGGGCTTTCATTCTTGGGAACAGGTAGCAGTCGGCAGGGGCGAGATCTGGAGAGTAGGGAGGTTGTCGAACCACAGTGATGGCATTCTTGGTCGGATACTCCTGTATCAAAAGAGACCGATGAGCTGGTGCATTGTCATGGTGAAACACTCAGTTTCCAGATTCTCAAAGATGCGGGCGTTTACGGCGGATAGCTTCTCGCAGACGGCGAAGGATGTCTCTGTACACGGTCTGGTTAACGTTACGCCCTTCCGGTGTGAACTCCTGGTGAAAGACGCCCTGGATATCGAGGAACACCTCCAGTATCACCTTCCCCTTTGAGCGGTCTGCACGAAACGTCTACTTTCTCGGTGATGAAGATGACTTCCAGTACGAGGTTTGACGTTTGGATCGTGGATGGAAAAGGTAGCACCACGTTTCATTGCCCGTGATAACCCTGTTCAGAATATCTGCATCATTATCGACTCTGTCAATCATGCTCCCGCTAATGAGGGACCGTTCTTCACCCTGATCCTCTGTGAATTTTTCTTGGGACAATGTGGTCACACACATGATGTATGTTAAGGTCATCGTGCAGAATTTGATGGCACGTACCATGTGACACACCAACGATTTCGGCGACTTCGTCAATAGTTCGTCTACGGTCCTGTTGGATGATCAAGCAAACACGGGCAATGGTCTCCTCATTACGAGCTACCGCTGGCCTTCCCTCCCGCGGGTCATCCTCCAGTGATTGTCGGCCGTTCTTGAAACGGCTAAACTATTTGTACACTGCACTTCGACATATGGCCTCGTCCCCTTAGGTTTCCTTGATCATGTCATAAGTTTGTGAGAATGTCTTGCCTAGTCGAACATAAAACTTAATGTTCGCTCGTCCCTCAAATTGCGACATCCTGGAACGCCGAGTTCTGAAAATAACAAAATTCACCGAACCGAACAGAGAGTAGTGCCTTCCACACTCTCTGCACACTTCCCTACATATCTGCGCAAACGCAGGCATGAAGACTCACAAATACTAAGTCGTTCGGCGGCTGTCAAAAAAGTTCACGAACTTTTTTACTCTACGGAAGGCAGAACATATATAAAGTAGGGTGGTTTCAGAAAAAATTAGCGGCAAAATTAGCGTTAGCGGCACTAACTGTTGAAATGCTCAGCGTTAGCGTTAGTGGAGCTAAATTTTATGGTACTTAGCGTTAGCGGGCACAGCACTGGTAATGATGGGGTTGTTTAACCTCCTTTACAACATCTATGGTCATATGACGGACGGGACCTACAGCTTTACGTGGAATCTGAACCACGGATCACTACATAATCTGCACGAGAGGACGGTCCCCCATCAAACTAGCGCCCAGACCCAATGTCGCTTAACTTCGCTGATCGACGGGAAGCGATGTCACGACATTGGCTACAACGCGACCTAGCCCAACTTAATATTAAAAGGAGAAATCTATTTAGTTAGTTACTAATTACTGACTTACTTTTTAGTTAATAATAATAATAATAATAATAATTATTTATTATTATTATTATTATTATTATTATTATTATTATTATAAGTAGAAGAGTAATATCAGTATTGGAGGATAAGTAGATGATGAATTACTCAGGTAATAATAAATTGAAAAACGCGAAAGGGAACGAGATTAAAATGAAAACTTTCAAACGGTATTTTTATATAATTAAATTATTCATTAAATATAATTATTTAATTTTTTTTTTTTTTAGTTTTTGTGACTACAGTTAAGATTTACAGTTAATTTTGCAACACTGGTATATATATATATATAATATATATATATATATATATATATATATATATATATATATATATATATATACTGTATATATTATATATATATATATAATATATATATATATATATATATACACACACACATTAGTCATGAATAAAACCACGAAGGAAAGGAAACACAAATGGTGCTCAAGCGCTTTCGTCTAATGACATCCTCAGGAACACTGAAGTACATAAAAAGGTTAAGCCTATATATAGGTTACAGAAAGAAAAAAGAAAAAATAAATAACATACATACACACACACATATATATATATATATATACACATACATATCTATATATACAAATACATACATACATACATACATACATACATATATATATACAATAAACAGAGAAGTAAAAATAAAAATTAAAAATTAAAACCTTAAAGGATTACCAGTGAGGCGTACAGATTTGTAAGGAAAAATATCGATTTTTAGCACAAGATCAAATGGATTATAAAAATACAAATTTATACTGGAACTCTGCCCGGGTTTTAACACACTGCTGCCTATGGTCAGGTTTCGATATATATAAAAAAATAAAATGCAAATTAAAAGTTAATAAAGTAGAAGACAAGTTTACCAAAGATTTAATGTTTTACCCTTCTTATCTAAATCTGTTTTAAAGGAATTCAAAATAACAGGATCGAGTTGAAAAAGACCTTTGCTTATGTTGAAGTTATTTGAAAGTTGGATAATGGCAGACTCAAGAATATTTCTATTAACAATGTTGCTTGAATGGAATAAAACTGAAGCATTATTCCAATCAATACAGTGGGCTAACTCTGACAAATGGACAAAAAGGACACTGGACAACTGTCCTGTTCTAACGGAATATTGATGCTGTTTTATACGTGTGTGCAAATCCTTTCCCGTCTGACCTATGTAAAAGGAATCACATTGTTTACAACCAATTTTATAGATAATGCCTGAATTATTGGTAGGGCTATTTTTTACTATGATATTTTTCACAATATTGTTATATGAAAATACTACATTAATATCCAAAAGTTTAAGTACATTAGCAATGCCTAAAAAGCCCGGGAAAAATGGAAGTACTAAAATATTTTTTGACAAAGTACGAGTGTTAATATTGACACGATAGAAAGTTCGTTTTGCCTTGTTGAGACAAGATTCCATAAACGCAGATGGATAACACAAATCACTTCCAATACCGTTGATTTTTTCCAATTCGGCATCGATGTATTCCGGACTGGCGATCCTAAGGGCGCGGAGAAACATTGATGAAAATATGGCCTTCTTAGTGGGGGTATCATGTCCCGAGTAAAAGTGTACGTAGGACAAATTGTTTGTCGTTTTCCGATAGATACTAAACTTAAAACCTGGGCTTTCCCTATGTACACGCACATCCAAAAATGGGATTGAATTGTCTTGCTCAACTTCTAAAGTAAACTTAATGGAGGGGACTTGATCATTTAACTGAAGGAGGAAGCTATCCAGGTCACGATTCATGGGCCAGATACACAAAATATCGTCGACGTACCGCAACCAAGGGATGCCAACCCCCAGGATTCTCGGAATATAGGTAATTTCGAAAAACTCCATATAAATATTGGAGAGGAGGGGCGATAAGGGGTTGCCCATAGCCATCCCAAAAACTTGTTGATAATACTCGTTATTGAAAGTGAATTTACAGTCTTTGATGCAAAGCTTAATGAGTTCCAAAACAATGTGTGAAGGTAGTGGCAGGTCATACTTATGTAATTCTTGGGAGAGAATTGGAAAAAATCAACGGTATTGGAAGTGATTTGTGTTATCCATCTGCGTTTATGGAATTTTAGTACTTCCATTTTTCCCGGGCTTTTTAGGCATTGCTAATGTACTTAAACTTTTGGATATTAATGTAGTATTTTCATATAACAATATTGTGAAAAATATCATAGTAAAAAATAGCCCTACCAATAATTCAGGCATTATCTATAAAATTGGTTGTAAACAATGTGATTCCTTTTACATAGGTCAGACGGGAAAGGATTTGCACACACGTATAAAACAGCATCAATATTCCGTTAGAACAGGACAGTTGTCCAGTGCCCTTTTTGTCCATTTGTCAGAGTTAGCCCACTGTATTGATTGGAATAATGCTTCAGTTTTATTCCATTCAAGCAACATTGTTAATAGAAATATTCTTGAGTCTGCCATTATCCAACTTTCAAATAACTTCACACATAAGCAAAGGTCTTTTTCAACTCGATCCTGTTATTTTGAATTCCTTTAAAACAGATTTAGATAAGAAGGGTAAAACATTAAATCTTTGGTAAACTTGTCTTCTACTTTATTAACTTTTAATTTGCATTTTATTTTTTTATATATATCGAAACCTGACCATAGGCAGCAGTGTGTTAAAACCCGGGCAGAGTTCCAGTATAAATTTGTATTTTTATAATCCATTTGATCTTTTGCTAAAAATCGATTAACCTTTAATTTGCATTTTATTTTTTTATATATATCGAAACCTGACCATAGGCAGCAGTGTGTTAAAACCCGGGCAGAGTTCCAGTATAAATTTGTATTTTTATAATCCATTTGATCTTGTGCTAAAAATCGATATTTTTCCTTACAAATCTGTACGCCTCACTGGTAATCCTTTAAGGTTTTAATTTTTAATTTTTATTTTTACTTCTCTGTTTATTCTATATATATGTATGTATGTATGTATGTATGTATTTGTATATATAGATATGTATGTATATATATATATATATATGTGTGTGTGTGTATGTATGTTATTTATTTTTTCTTTTTTTCTTTCTGTAACCTATATATAGGCTTAACCTTTTTATGTACTTCAGTGTTCCTGAGGATGTCATTAGACGAAAGCGCTTCAGCACCATTTTGTGTTTCCTTTCCTTCGTGGTTTTATTCATCATAAATATTTTTCACGTGTTACTTTCGTGAAATAATTTTCACATTAGTATATATATACACATTTTCGAGAATAAAACAACTGAAGAAATGCTAACAACCTTGGAGGAAAAAACGCTGAGAATTTTAGAAAAATATGCTCCGAAATCACAGCCAAAAGGAAAGAGGAACTGGCTAGAAAGGCAAAACTATTCCGCAAAAGAAAGAGAGTGGAGGCGAAGTTAGGTAACTGCGGAGATGATGACAGGAAAGCAATAAAAGAAAAACTGGAGGGTATCGATAGGGAAATACAAGCCCTGATTAAGGACCATGCAGAGAGGGAAGAGGAAAAGGCGGTAGAAGCAATAAAGGAAAATCCAAAATACTTCTATAGCTATGCAAAAAGGAAAACAAAAACACGCGCCGCTATTGGGCCCTTAAGGACGGGAAATAATGAACTAACCGACGATCCAAAAGAAATATCTGATACATTGAGAGCTCAGTATGAATCATTTTTCAGTACCCCAAAAAGTGACAAAGCGATACCTGACATAAATGCATTCTTTGAAGAGGAATTGCAAGGAGAGTATATAACAGACTTTGATTTTACACCAGAAGATGTAGCGAGAGCTATAGGACAAATGAAACTACATTCAGCTGCAGGTCCGGACAATTGGAACGCATTATTGATTAAAAACTGTAAAAATGAAATAGCTACACCTTTATACTGGATATGGAGAAGATCCCTAGACACTGGGGAAATACCGAGCATCTTGAAAAGAGCAAACATTGTCCCTATATATGAAGGAGGGGACAGATCTCAAGCAAAGAACTATAGACCAGTGTCATTGACGTCCCACCTCACCAAAGTATTTGAAAGAATAGTTAGAGAGAAAATTTATGATTTCCTGGAGACACGGGAAAGATTCAATGAAAATCAGCATGGATTCCGATCACGTAGATCATGCCTATCACAACTAATAGAGCACTACAACAATATCCTAGATGCATTGGAAGGCAATGACAACTACAATGTTATATACACAGATTTGGCTAAAGCTTTCGATAAATGTGACCATGGTATAATAGCACATAAAATTAAAGACATGGGAATAACAGACAAAGTGAGAAAATGGATCTACAACTTCCTTAGTGATCGTCTGCAGGTCGTCAAAATTCAAGGTATATCATCATCAGAATCGGAAATACGAAGCTCAGTACCACAAGGGACAGTACTGGCCCCACTCCTGTTCATTATCATGCAAACAGACATAGACAGCGGAGTAAACAGCAATAGTATAGTAACATCCTTTGCAGACGATACAAAGATCAGCAGAAAAATCAGCGATGTACATGACGTGGAGGCCTTGCAGAAGACAACAACATGTCATTCAACGCCGAGAAATTTCAGCTCTTGAGATATGGTAGAAAAGAAGAACTTAAACTGACTGCATATTATGCTCCAGATAGACAGGAAATTCAGAGAAGCATGAAAGCGATTGATCTCGGGATAATAATGACAGATGATGCGAAATTCGAAACACAAAATCAGATAGCGATAAATAAAGCAAAAAGAGTCGCCGGACAGGTTCTAAGAACGTTCAAGAGAAGGAACAGGACAGTAATGATTCCCCTGCTAAAAACACTGATTATATATAATTATACCAAAACTTGAATACTGCTCAGTTTTGACGTCCCCATATAAAAAGGAAGAAACTAATAAACTAGAAGAAACGCAAAGGCATTTCACAGCCAAGATTGATGGCTGCAAAGAACTCAACTACTGGGAAAGACTACGTAAACTAAATCTGTACTCCCTGGAAAGAAGAAGAGAGAGGTACATCATAATCTACGTATGGAAAATTATCGAAAAACTGGTACCAAACCTAAAACTAAACCCAATTACCATTCAAACAACACTGGAAAATAGGAAAGGCAGAATGTGTAGTGTTCCCAAATTAAAGGCCCGACAAGGGACCTCCTCAACCCTGAAGGAAAATAGCTTGGTTGTCAGGGGGCCAAGACTTTTCAACCAGCTTCCTAAGGACCTCAGAAACGTAACGGGGGTCAAAGTTGAAGTCTTCAAGAAAAGACTGGATGCCTGGCTCAGGACAGTACCAGATGAGCCGGGCGTGCCTGGCTATGTACGGTGGAGAGCGCAAGAAAGCAACTCGCTCCTCCACCAGGCCAGACCTAGAGGCGGGGCCACCAGCTTGACCTCCGTGTGAAGAGAGACCAACGCACGAAACAACATAAGGTTCATAAGGTAAGGTATATATATATATATATATATATTACAAGATTTTTAAACCGTCAAGTAAACAAATTAAATTCATTAATACTTATTTACTTTAGATTACTTTAGGAGCGTTCAAACGACGGTTGAGGATCGACCTGCCGTCGACTCCTCTACAGCATCCCGCCTCATTTGCGGGATTTGTTGAAGGAGGGAATTGCTCTCTGATCTCCTGCCCTCGTAGCCAGCCACGCATGGTTAGTCAGGGCATGTGCGTCCGCAGGTGGGAGCAAGGGGGGGCAGTTGCCACCCTCCACTGGATATACCAACTAATTTTTCTTTTCATAATATACATGCCATTGTTATAGAAAATTTGGCAATGAAAATGTTTAAAGGTTAATTTGGCATTACATTTTTATGGAGTTGGTAGTAGTTTACCATGAGAGTCTGAGTTGGCAACCCTGTCAAAAACATAGCAGTGGCAACGTAACAGAAGATCAGTTGTGTTTATACAGTCTGCAAGGCGATACGTGAGTGTCTGTTCTTATTTACTTATTACTTTATATCGATATAATGATCATTGATTCTACACTGGTCTTCTCCGAGAAGACTTCTCGTAAATAGCTGAGTGTTATAATGTTATTGAGTGTTATATATAAGCACAAATGGAGAGGCTTAAGCTGCTATGCTGTTTTTAATTTAATTCCTGTCTCAATATTTTTTATGTTCTTTAATAACCTACTAGTGACTGCTATTATTACTATTTACTAAGTAGTCTTATGATGTTTCAGATTGAAAATGGATATCAGAAATTACCTGAAACGAAAGCGAAATGACTCTCAGATGCTGAACCGTCACACGAAATAACTAGTAGCAGTGACAGTTGTGAATATGAGACTAATAAGACCACCATGTCTCCATCAACTTCTGTAGCCCCAAGTAGACCTACACCTGTAACTTCAAGTTCCATAATATCCGAGACCGAGTTTGATGTTGGGCTATATGTCAATAGCCGAAGTGTGAATGAGGATATGAAGCGAAAGTTGCTGTTTAATTCCTGCATGCCACCTTCTTCATATGATTTTAAGAAACATTCTACTGGGACACGTAGCTTCCGACGTGACTTGCTAAACACCTATGCACCTTGGCTCACATACTCTCATCATCTTAACGGTGCTTTGTGTAAGTACTGTGTCTGGTTTCCACAACCAGTTCACAGAGGCATACAAGGAGCATTTATTGTCACTGCATACTCCAAGTACAAAAACTTCCATGAAGATGCAAAAAAACACATGCAAACTTCTTGGCACAAGCATTCACTTGAAGTTGCAACCAACTTTTTGTCAGTTTCACAGAGACCAGAAACATCAGTAATTAGTCAACTTGATTCTGCCGTGAAACGCCAAATTGAAGAGAATCGCGCAAAGCTTGAACCCATCTTGTCAACTATTTTGTTCTGTGCAACTCACGATATTGCCCTACGAGGGAAAGACTCTGACACGGGAAATTTCCAAGACTTACTTAATTTTCGCATTGAAGCTGGTGATGAATTATTGCATCAACATCTGGAAACAGCAGCAGAGAATGTAAAATACACTTCAGCCAGAACACAGAATGAAATTATCAGCATTTGCGAGAGCGTGTTAAGAGAAGAAATTGTAGCTGCTGCCAATGCTTCATATGGGTTCTCACTTTTGGCAGACGAAACCGCTAACATTTCAGGAAAGGAGCAACTTTCTATTGGGGTTCGGTTTGTTGATCAAAGTAAGGATGCATCATTGATGGACCTCCTGACGAACTGTAAATTGTTCCCTGCTGTTAGAGAAGCACTTACTATCTTATTGACCTTTCCAGCCACTACTTGTGAGGTAGAACGGTCATTCAGCACACTAAGACGAGTCAAAACGTGGTTGCGGTCATCAATGTCAACTGACTGCTCGTGCATGTTGAGTGTCCATCGACAAAAGGTAATGAGTAAGAAGAAAGCCTTCACGAAGACCGTCATTGAACGTTTTGGTAGTGATAGACGCTGCCTACAGCTTCTATTTAATGAGTAATGACAACTGGAAAAGGTATAAGATATCTTAACAATTTTTTTAATAATTTTTACTTAAAGTTTGTGTGTGTGTGAAATACAGTATATAATTCATGTTCCATGGGTCAGTTTATGACTTTATTTGACTTAATAAAACAATTTTGCAATCAGGTTGTATGTGTAGTCCTAGTCTGACAGCAATTTGACAATTACCACTAACTTAGCAAATGAAAAATGAGTATTCAGTAGCCTTGATGTCTTGTCCATACTTGCCCCCCCCCCCTACAAAAAATCCTGCGGACGCCCCTTGGTCAGGGACTTTGCACAGGAATCTGTCCAGCTGGTTCTTGAAGTTATTCAGGTCGGTGTGCTGGAGATTCCTCACTTCTTTCGTTAGGGTATTGAAAAGCTTTGGGCTTCGTATTCTGAGGGTCTTTTCCATCCTCGTTTTCATGACCCCTTGTCCCAACGCAGCTGGATAGTACAAAATCTGTCTCTTCAATCATTTCAGCTTGTTTCTATTTCATTCCTAAGGTTAGGGACAAAGTCCTCAAGTATTTTCCATATGTATATTATTGTATACCGCTCGCGGCTTCTTTCGAGAGAGAAGAGTTTCAGGGATTGTAGTCGAGACCAGTAGTATTCACCTTCCGTTTCCTCTATATTAGACGTAAAAATCATCCTTTGTATAACTTCGATGTTCACAATGTCT
This sequence comes from Bathynomus jamesi, assembly GCA_023014485.1. Lineage (NCBI taxonomy): Eukaryota > Metazoa > Arthropoda > Malacostraca > Isopoda > Cirolanidae > Bathynomus > Bathynomus jamesi. The sequence continues at coordinate 249,795 of JAJOZX010005538.1, read as the reverse complement.
CGTTTTCTGTACGGGCTTGGGAGTACTGAGCAATACTCAATTATTGGTAGGACTAGGCTCTTCCATAATTTGAGCATGATGTTTGCTTTTCTGCTGCAGAAGCTCCTCCAGATGATTACCATTATTTTTTTAGCCGTTGTAATTTTGATGTTATAGTGCTCACTGAATTCTGCATCCGACGACATTATTACTCCAAGATCCCTGACTTGTGGATTTGGTGTTATCTGTTTGTCTTGCAGAGTTTTGTACCCTTTATTCTGTAGCTCCTTGTTTTTACCATATCTTAGAAGTTGGAATTTTTCTGCGTTGAACTTCATATTGTTGTCTTATGCCCACTGGAATAATGTTTCAATGTCGTTTTGTAATTTTCTTATGCCACCTTCGTTCAATATTTCCTTGCATATATTTGTGTCATCTACGAAACATGATACAATACTGTCATTGATATCTGCATCAAAATCTGCAATCATTATTATGAACAGCAAGGGAGCTAGTATTGTCACCTGTGCGACAGAGCTCTCTACTTCCGAGCCTTCCAATTTTACTCCATTTACCACCACTCTTTGTGTTCTTTGCGTCAAGAAATTAAATATCCATCTTCCTAGCTTTCCAGTAATTCCTGTATTCTTAAGTTTGTGTGCTATAATTCCATGGTCACATTTATCGAAGGCTTTAGTAAAGTCAGTATATATTGCATCTATGTTTTGTCCTCGACACAATGTTTCCAATATTTTCTCCTGGTGGTCTAATAGCTGTGATAGGCATGATCTTCTAGTCCTGAAACCATGTTGATTTGGGTTGTATAAGTTCTTTTCTTGTGGGTAGTAGGTAGTTTGGCCTCTAATTATACGTTCAAAGCACTTTATAAGGTGGGAGGTGAGAGCTATGATACAAGCCGATAATTCTTGGGCATTGCTGTGTTACCAACTTTGAATAAGGGGGCAATGTTCGCTTTCTTTAATGGAAGTGGAATTTGTCTTGTGTCGAGTGATTTCCTCCATAGTAAGTATAGCAGTTTGGCAATATTCTCTTTACATTTCTTCAGAAACGTGGCACTCCATGTGTCTGGCCCTGGTGCCGAATTGTCTCTCATCTGTGATAGAGCCTTAATTACATCTCCCTCCGAGAACTCTAAGTCCATTAATAGGTTTGTGCCGAATTTGTCCTTGGTTGATTTATATCAATGTCGAAAAATTTGTCTGGGTTTTCGACTTTCAGCTCGGACTTAGGGGTGCTAAACACAAAGTTAAATTGTTCCTTAAGCAGTTCGCTCATTTTTTTTGGGGGGGGGGTCATTTGTGTGTTTGGCCTCCCCGTCTATCAACGGACCAATACTCTCTTTACACTGCATTTTTCTTTTCGCAAACGTGTAGAAGTATTTTGGGTTATTTTTTTACGTTTTCTGCTAACTTGTTTTCCTTCTCGTTTGTCTTATGTATGAATGTTTGCTTTAGGTCCATTTCTATTTCGCCTAGTTTCCTCTCAAGTTTTAGTCTCCTTCCATCAGTTCTGCATCTGTGGAGATGTTTTACGGTTTGCTTCCGTTGTCTAAATAGTGTTCTGATTTTTCTCTCGAGCTTGCTACGTTTTCTTTTTTGTCTCTCTGGAACATTCTTCAGTAATATCGGTTTGGTTTCAGTCTCCATTATAGCTAGTATTTGTTCTGGAGTTTTCTCGTGAAGTAGCAATTCCCAATTTACTTCCTTTAAATCTTTATTTAAACTTTCCCAATCTACTTTCTTTGAATTTATGTTTGAGCCTTCAAATATTTCTTCTGCCTCTCTGGGATGCGTTTGTGGACCTCTGGGTGCTAACTTCAATTGTATATCGATTAAGTTATGGTCGGAGAAATTTGTGTGCGTTACCTTTTTCTTTGTTATTATCATCTCATTGTTATTTGTCTAAATTAAATCCAAAACGTTCTCTTTTCTAGTGGCTTCACAGATTTCCTGAGTAAGGGCGCAATGTTCCATCATATCTAATGGCATTATTGCGTGGGTTGTGTCATCTTTTGCAATGTTGCCATGAAACTTCTCAACATATATGACTTCGTGATTTTTCTTCCATGTTATGAATGAGAAATTAAAATCTCCGCAAATTAGAATATGTGTTGCTGAAGTTTCAATTAATTTTAACATGTTTTCTATTTCATTAGTGCAAATTGGAATTAACTTTTTGTGGTGTTTGGTGGTCTGTAGACGTCCATAATGGTTAGGTTCAGTTCTCTTACTTCTAAAATAATAATTTCGACTATGCTGTTTGATTTGGTTAATTCACCTCACATGTGTATGTGTTTTTCACGTAGATACAACACCCTCCCCTCGTCTAGCCACTCTATCTGCTCTGTATATGTTGTAGTCCAGCAATGCTATTTCAGTATTCTCGATGCAGTTTTCACAGCTTTTTTCGTATTTATGTAAGTGTGTTTCTGTTAGGCATATGATATCTTTGCTGGTTTCCGTAGCTAACTTTTGCAAGTATTGTAATTTGCAGTCTGCATGGTCAGTATAGAGGCCTTGTGTATTTAGGTATAATACATTTACTGGGTTTCTAATCTTCGTGTTCGATTTTCCTAAATAATGATCATTTCCTGGTCGATGTCGGTTCTTGTTTGGTTGGTTGGGCCGCTGCATTTGGGAGTATTGGGGTTGCGGCCCTTGATACCACTGTGGTTGGTGTATTATTGGTGGGTGGTGCTGAATAGAAAGGTGATGTACGTAATGTTGTGGTGCATATATTTGCGGCGTTCTGTCTTTTCTTGTTAGAAAGGCAAGTTGTGCTTTTATTATCCTCATTTCCTCTAAAAAATATGTTTCATTACTCTTGTTATTAATTCTATTTCGGATAAGATCTTTCTTTCCCGTACCCTTTATGTGAAAATACGGGCTCTCTATGTTCAGGCATTTTTTCTCCGTAATTGACTGTCTACACATATGAGGGTGGAAAAAGTTGCAGTTTGGTCCGTACCTGCATCTTCCATTCCTCATCATATAGAAACATTTTAGGGGGTGATTGTACATGCAGTTTGAGCCATATTTGCACGAACCTGTTTTATAATATTTGCATATGGCCCGTCATCTAAATTCCCTTCGAGTCTTATGTGATTCGATTTCCTTCTTCTGCTCCGCCACCACTTCTTCCCTACTCAGTGGTTTTTCTTCGGCGTATATCTGGTATCTCTCTCTTTAATAATCTCTTTAATAATACATAATAAGAAAAATAACGGCCTTAAGACGGACCCTTGTGACACTTCATAGCTGTACTGTTAACTAAGGTGTATATTTTTCTTTGTGAAATAATAATAATAATAATAATAATAATAATAATAATAATAATAACAATAATAATAATAATAATAATAATAATAATAATAATAATAATAATAAATGTTGGTATTTCTCTAATTCTGTAAAAACTGTAACTGTATAAATGTACAGTACATATCATGAAAGTACAATATATATGTATATCATTTGTTAGCATGTTTATTGATTATCCAAAATTTAGTTTTATGTGGATCTAATTTAAACTGCAAGATATCATATAAATATCTCTCTCTCTCTCTCTCTCTCTCTCTCTCTCTCTCTCTCTCTCTCTCTCTAAGAAGAAGAAGAAACTCCCAAAAGTAGAAATATCCTTGATCCGTTTTTTTAGGGAGAGGAATCGCTTTTCACCATAATGGAATCTATCTATCATATTTAGCTGAGCGAATTTACTATTTTGGAAATATTTTATTGGCTTAAAATAATTTTGACTTTGCTGTCATGGACAGATCAGTCAGCGACTAATCTACGCATCCAAAAAGATGATTTAATATTAGGATTCTTCGCATTTATTCCCCTCGAGTCTTTTTTTTTACGTAATTAGAATCATCGACTGGTTATTCCGTGTTAAAATTAGGCAATAATGAAATATTAAATCGTACTACTTTAATTAGACGTCATTTTAAGAGAAAACTTTAATTTAGAATGAATGGGATATATAATTATATACTGTATATATATTCCGAATATTCCTCCTGTTGGAGGCTCTCTTTCGCCACAGTTGCGATATTGTGTTTTAATACTGCATGAAGGGCTTAAAGACTTGTATCTATGTCACTGGCAGCCATTTCCAATGCTTGATGTAACATGTTGTGACTTTTTGCTCAATTATATATATATATATATATATATATATATATATATATATATATATATAGTATGTATGTATATATGTTAAACACAGACCGTGCATGGAACAAGGAACTCTTCTTGGAAATTACATCCACTATAGTTCGAATAAGTAATGATAAATGACAAATACTATAGTTTTTTCTTTTCATGATGGAAGCCCAACGTGGGCACCAGGTTACTCGCAAAGAGGCCCCAAAATATAGCTTCCCTCGCCAGCTATCTGCAAAGCAGATAGGATCGAGCTTCGGGACAGGATCTTTGCGAGTAACCCGGTGCCCACGTTCGGCTTTCCATCATGAAAAAGAAAAAACTATAGTATTTGTCATTTATCATTACTTATTCGAACAATAGTGGATGTAATTTCCCAGAAGAGTTCCTTGCTCCATGCACGGTCTGTGTTTAACATATAAGTTTCTCAGGGGATCATTCTGAGTTTGTATATATATATATATATATATATATATATATATATATATATATGATATGGAAGAATTGAGGGAGATGCGTGTGTTTGAGAGGATGCTGGACTGCTCACGGGGTAGATGAGACACGGAAAAAGATCAACTAAGGAGGACAGCGACAGGAGCAACGGAAATTCCAGCACTCCCTCTCTCCTGACT
>JAJOZX010005538.1:5000-240000 GCA_023014485.1 Bathynomus jamesi | reverse complement strand
ATTTGCCGGCGTATTTACAGCCGCGGTTTGCTTCCCACCAGCCCACCACAACGCGCCTCAGTCATTGTCTCTTCGTGCTACCAAAGACGATTAATATTAACAGTAATGTTAGCGAAGTGAAAGGGTTACATTCTTCGGGAGCGGATGATCTTCACGTCTTGTGGTAAGTACAAACTACTTAATTGCATATTATACTGAAAAAGAATAATGTATGTTGTGGTCCGCGAGGTGGGAGGCCAGTCACTGGTGGCGAGCAGCAGCGGCTGCACCACTCATTCACCGAAATCGGGTTATCCATGGTCGTGGATCGCTCCTCAGTCACGGATAACTGAGTGAGTATTGTACAAATATAAACTTTTACAATATATTCAAAAGAGAGAAATGACTATTTTTCTATACAAACATATCTGACATAGCTATTCTTATCTGACTATGCTGTTAGGAAGTATGGAAGCGTTCCACACAAAATCGATGGCATTCATTTCATTTATTATAAAAGTCAACTGGAAAATAATAATAATAATAATAATAATAATAATCATAGCATACTGTTTGACAAAATTCTATTAATTTTATACATATACAATTATTGTACGAAACACTGCAATATACCAAAAAGCATAATGAGGAGGTACATTGTAAAAAGTGCGTTTAACGTCAAAACACTTTTCTAAGCACTTCTCTGAACCCCCCTTTTTATTACATCATCAACAATCTAAACATGTTTCATAGCTACGATGCTTATACCGAATACATGTTGTATTGGTGTTCATCAGCTCCACTTTTCGCATATCGTCAAAAATCCATATATAGTACATTTAAAATTTTGGAGGTATACAGTCAAGATATATTTAGATCAAAATCTTTGTACAGTATTTAAGGTTGTGTTTAAATAATGAAAAGTGGGACTAGTACATAGATAATTAATAGATAACGCGGGGAGGAATAAAATAATGGAATATAAAAAGAAGTAGAAGTAAGAGAAGGAAGGTAAAGTGTGAGTAGCATGGGCGCAAAATGGACGAGTGCAAGAATGTTACAGAGGTAATGAACAATGTTGCAAAGGGGGGAGGGAGTATGCAATGAAGGGGGTAGGGGAATGCAACAAATCAATGTTTTCAAGGGGGATAGGGGAGGGAGCTTCGGGGGGAGAAGGGACGATGACCTCCCCCCAAATGGGTAGCCTTAACCTAAGGAGGAAGGAGAGAGAGTTATTTATTCCACCGGAGTCCGCATCATTATGAGCGTCATGAAGCCAAGCAGGTCTTATATAGAGGAACGTGAGTTGCTAGATATCACTTTTTTTATATGGAGGGGGTTACCAGATAGCATTTATTTTAATTGTTCAGGTATACATTATTATGGAGAGTTGGCAGATATCGCCATTTATTTTAATTCACCCGAATTGCCAAATAATGTTTTTATTTATTAAAAGCAAGCGGACTTTCTCCTTAAAGTTATTCAACAAGAGAGCTAATTATTAAAACGAAACACAATATTAACAATAAAAGAAATACATTTAAACTGAAATAAATAAAACAACATTACATCATTCTGTTCATTTAGACGAATTATTGGAAATATATAGAAGATAAATATACACTCCTATACATACGATGGATTATGTAAATAATCAAAAATAAAATCAAAAATATAAGAAATATGAAACGCATAATCATCAAAATAATAGTTCAGGCGAAATACACACACACACACACACACACACACACACAATTGTATTAAATAATGACCGACTTTCTCCTTAACCCTCTCAGTGCGTGTGGTAAACTATGTTTACCATAAAAAAGCCCGACTCAGGACGCATGGTAAACTATGTTTACCATTAAAAATCTTCTCTCAGGACGCATGGTAAACATTGTTTTCCACGTTTAATAAACAGTCTATGAACCCCCTCGTTCCTATTAGAACAACGTAGTTAGTTCCCTGACTAATATTAGACATCAATATGGTGGTATTTGGCATCTTTTTTTATTTTCTGACTCTCAGCTCACCAGAGGGGGGAGTGAAATAGACTCCCCCAATCAGTTCAGCATGGCATCCACAAGCAGTAATAAGCGTAAAAAATCCTCTCTAGATGAGAATGAGATAAACGAATATCTCTCAATGTGTTCTGAAAGTGATATAGAATGTGAAAGTGAGGATGACTGGGCGCAAGATAATGTACGGGATATTATACAAAACCGATCAAGTAGTGACGATGATGAAGAAAATGTGGTACTTTTGGAAAGAGATCTGCCTAAAGCAACAAAATCGAGCGAGAATTTTGAATGGCAGGAAATTGGTGAAAATATAGGCTGTACCAGAGGTGGGTGGCAGTTTACTGGTGAAAATAAAGTGCTCTTCAATGGTCAAACTCATACGATGTATGATGTTTTTTGTGAAGTTTTTCCCAAAGAAGTAATTGAGCTAATGGTTACAGAAACAAACAAATATGCAACTCAATTTCTGCTGCTACACCTAATCTGAAATCAACATCTCGGTATAGTGCATGGTTCCCAACTACGTTTACAGAAATGAAGCAATTTATAGGGCTTTTACTTCTCATGGGTATTATACAAAAACCCAAGATAGGTATGTATTGGTCAACCGACAGTTTTTATGCTACTCCAGTATTTACAGCAATCATGAAAAGAGACAGATTTACCAACATTCTTTCTTTTTTGCATTTTGCTGACAATGCGGATGTGACATTGAAGGAAAGAGGGGGGAAGATGGTGAAATTGCATGACTTTATTGAGTTGATGACATCTACTCTTGAATCAAAATATTCAACTTCTCAGAATCTAAGTTTGGATGAATCTTTGTTGCTGTGGAAGGGCAGACTCAGTTTCTGGCAATACATAAAAACGAAAAGATCACGTTTTGGGATAAAAAATTTCAAACTTGTGGATGAAAATTGTGTTACTTTGAAATATAAAATATATACCGGGACCATGGAAACTGTTGCTGATTTTTCTAAGACTGAAAGTATTGTAGTAAGTATGATGGAAAAATATTTAGGAAAAGGTAACAACGTCTTCACTGATAACTTCTATACATCACCAAAACTATACAAATACCTTAGTGATAATAAAACTGGTGCCGCAGGACTGTTAGAAGTAATCGTAAGGGCTTATGCCATGCTATGAAAACTATGAATGTGGCAAAAGGAAAGAAACTTGCCTTTGAGACTCCTGAACTGCTTTCCCTTGTGTTTCATGACAGGAGAAGAGTTTGCATGCTCTCCAATTACCATTCGAACAGTGATGTGACAGTAACACGTAGATCAAAGGAAGGTCGAGTCGAAAAAACCATTCCAGCTTGCGTACATGAATACAACAAACATATGGGATATGTAGACCGAACAGACCAAATACTGCATTATTACTCTGTCCCAAGAAAGTCTCTAAAATGGTATAAGAAGCTGGCAATGCATTTGATTCAGGTCCGAGTACTAGATGCTTGTGGAATTTATAATCTCATAAAAAAGGGAAAAGTTCCCTTTCTAGACTTTTGCCATGAGATTATAAAAGGACTGACATCTGCAGATGAACCTAACTTGAAGAAATCAGTAGTTCCAAGACTAGTTGGAAAACATTTTACCAAGAAAATTACATCAAATTCTGAACGTACCCCAAGACCAACAAAGAGATGCAGGGTGTGTTATGCCAATGGGATAGAAAAACGAGTACGTTTTCAATGCGAGACATGCCCCGATACCCCAGGGTTATGCGCCGAACCATGTTTCAAAATTTATCACTCAGCATTTAACTTTTAGTTAACTAAATAAAGATAATATCTCTATTTTATTTCATTTTAACCTTTATTTTTTTGTTACCCATGAAAAAATTGAAAATATTATTGATAGAAAACCTATTTTAAAGGCAAACAAAAGACGAAGCAAAAAAATAATTCAAGTTTATTTTCTGGCGCATTTATACGCGCAGCTTTCGTTCTGGGGTATTAGCGTGACACGCACAGGGCGTATCAGAATGGGACGCAGCGAAAGGGTTAAAGTTGTTCAGTAAGAGCAGTAATTTATTTAAACGTCGTTCTGTCTATTTACTTTTGTGAAGCCTATGTATATAAGATACGGTTCTCAATTTCGTACAATTTTTCATCCATCTTTATATAAATTTCTCAAATCGAAAGGATGAATATTTACACATTTATATTAAATTTCCCATATGAAAACAGGTTTAATAATATGCATTAGATATACTAAACTGAATAATAAATTTGATAATAAACAATTTTAAATATTCTATAAAAATAATATTAATTTTACCTATAAGTCGAAAGACAAGGAAGGGATACGTTATATACAGGGTGTTTGAAAACTTTCTGTACAAATTGTAATGGGGGATAGGCAACACCAAGACAAACCCTTTTCGTCTATAAGAGTATGTCCGCTGACGTCACCATTCGGCGCGAGAGGGCGCCGCTGCAATTGGCTAAAAGGTGAAGTGGGCTAGACTCGCGCTTGCCGCGGGCATTCTTAAATCGGACGTAGTACGCGTAACATGTTTATTTAAAGAAGGCATGTTTATTTAAAGAAGGTGCTGAAAGTTGCGACCGGTAGCATCAATGCATGCCCGACAGCGTCGAAGCATTGACCGACGTACACGTCGAAAGATTCCCGGCATTTCGGGAACAGTTCCAGCGGCGACAGCGATTCTTGCTACGAGGTCTTCTTCTGAGTAAATGGGAGTCTCGTACACGAGGTTCTTCATGTGTCCCCACAGGAAGAAATCGAGGCATGTTAAATCGGGCGATCTCGGTGGCCAGGCTACGGGCCCACCCCGGCCTATCCATCGGTCCCCAAAAGTGGCGTTCAGATAATCCCGCACATCGTTGCTGGAGTGTGCTGGGGCCCCGTCGTGTTGAAACCACATTCATCTACGAATAGCCATGGGAACATCTTCCAGCAGTTCCGGCAACGTTTCTTCAAGAAATATCCGATAAACCCGCCCGTCGAGTCTAGCAGGCAGCAGGTACGGCCCAATCAACTTGCCATGGACGATACCCGCCCAAACATTGACGGCGAACCGTTCTTGATGAGCATGCACCCGTGTAGCATGTGGATTTGCGTGCGCCCACACGTGAGAATCGTGCATGTTAAACACACCCTCACGTGTGAAACAGGCCTCATCTGAGAACAGCACACAAGCCGGAAAATTAGGCTGCACCGGTGTCTGCTGCAGAAACCAGCGTGCGAATTCCACACGAAGAGGGTAATCCCCAGGTTGTAATGCCTGGACTCTCTGACGATGAAACGGATGTAACTGCTGCTCGTGCAACACTCTCCAGACCAGGTCGTGGTTCACACCGAGGATACGTGCAACACCTCGCGTGCTTGCGCTTGGATTGTCCTCAAATCGCCGTAGGATTTCTTCTTCCATGTCAGGAGTGCGCACGTTTCTCTCCCGACCAGGGTCATGCATGTTTGCATGGAATGTTCCAGTTTCTCGCAGTCGCCGATGCAAATGCGCAAACGTTTGGTGGTTTAGCACACGTCTGTTTGGGAAGCGCTGTCGGTACAACCTCACAGCAGCTCTTCCGTTTCCATTGGCAGCCCCATACACCATATGCATGTCAGCCATCTCAGCAGTCGTGAAGCGCTCCATATTACGCGTACTACGTCCGATTTAAGAATGCCCGCGGCAAGCGCGAGTCTAGCCCACTTCACCTTTTAGCCAATTGCAGCGGCGCCCTCTCGCGCCGAATGGTGACGTCAGCGGACATACACTCATAGACGAAAAGGGTTTGTCTTGGTGTTGCCTATCCCCATTACAATTTGTACAGAAAGTTTTCAAACACCCTGTATATATACGCATAAAATTCAAAGTTGGCCAAAAGGTGAGAATGGAATGTGGCTTAAAATTGTTCAGTAAAAGAAGTAATTTATTTAAACGTCGTTCTGTCTATTTACTTTTGACAATCCTTTCAATATAATGTCTTTTCATTTTCGTACAATTTTTTTCGTTGGACTGAGCAATCAGTGATATAATATATATATATATATATATATATATATATATATATATATATAAGATAAACAATAAACAGTGAAAGAACTAATTATTTTAACTAACTTTACCTGAAGTGTTTATTGTCATTTGGACTATAATCTGCCAATAAACCTTTTCATTTCATTTTCATTTCATTTCATTTCATTCCTTCTTTGAAAGCGTCTCTGGAAAAAAAATGTATAAATTCTGAGCCTTCGAGCTGACCGCAAAGGCTGACCGCAAACTGGCTACATTGGAATGTGGGTCAAACCACATCCCTTCTCTCCAGATTTTCCTCCACTGACTTCATATATTATAATTGCCACGCTTATTACTATAATGCCTTCTTGCACAATTTTTGAAAAGGAAAAAGCATAAATTTTTCATAAGTATATTGGAACTCATTTACCGAGTTGGTTTATGATGGCCGTAAGTAGTCACAGCAAAATTTTTAAAAAATATAAAAAAAGAAATGAAAAGAAAAACAATTAATTTTATTATATTTCTTTATTATAAAATCCTCTCGATAAGATCGTAAAAAGAAAATTTGAGAAAAAGAGAATCAACAATTCATTTTATTAAACTGTAAAACATTCCTTGTGCAGATTTTGGCTGTGAGCCTCTGGTTCGCTCCAGCAGGCTGGCACCTGAACCTAACCTAACCTATGATTCAGAACGTAGATTCTCTGGAAAATAATGGAGAATATATTTAATACACAGATTTTCAAAAGACCTTTTAGAGAGAGAAGAAAGAAATATACGTACGAGGAATATATGCAATAAATTCAGACCATAAATTCTCTTTGTAACTGGTACCTAACCGTGGTATAAATTACATTAGTAATAATAATAGCTAACTCGGTTTTCCTTCCCACCAAATTGTTCATTTTGACGAGGGTCAAGCATTTCACTCCGCCTTAGACCTACAGTTTAACGTTGAATCCGAACTAAGCCGCAGCACGAGCAGTATGAAATTACAATGTCATCGCCCGGACTCTCAACCAGCACCCCAGCGTCTTAACCACTAGGATACCTAGGGCGCCCATTTATCTACCAACCCAAGCAGACATTTATTTTCACGAGTTATTGAGGGTCGAATAGTATGACTGCAAACATATATTTTGCAAATATTTGAGACCATCGTGGCAGAGACTGTAAAAGGCAATTAAAACACACACACACACGCACACACATATATATATATATATATATATATAACCAATTCAGGAATCTTGGGAAAGCTGAGAATAGTATGACCGCAAAACATAATAATGTACATTCTGCTTGTAGAAATCTTCTACATTTCTTATTTCCTAATGATATTTGTGTCAACGGGTGTTACTGTGCTGTTTTGGTAATGTCAGGATTATGAAGAGTAGCGGCGCTAATTTTGTTTCATGCGGTACTGGGCTGAGCGACTCTGATGAAGATATTCCTATAAAGACTTGCATCCGAAAGATTGGGGATCAAATAGTAAGGCCGCAAAAATAATGTAAAATTTTGTTATGATAGAGATGGTTGATCAATGTTGCGAGGGATATTGCATAAAGGGGAGGGTTGGGGAAAACCGAGAAAAGTATGGGCGCAACTGCAAATATTGTCGTGGTAGAGACTGCAAGGGGTAATGCACAATGTGAGCATTGAATCTACGGAGAGAACATAAAGACACATTAGTCGTCCAAAGCATGGACCCATAACAGAGGTGTTACGATTGATACGCAATTTTATCATAGCCCCGCCCAGTTACACTGACAAACAATCATTAAACTTACGAACCGCCTCTTAGTCTTTTGAGGCGGTGCTTGGAGATCGTGCATATAAAGGGAAATATTTTCAGCTGGGAGTCACAGTAGTTATTTTCACCAGTGAATAAACATTCCCTCCGCCATGAATCAAGAACTTTACAGTTTACGGATTTATATCAAGATGGTAACATTGTAGAATTGTCTATAATTAATCTTTTTAACGCGGCTGACAGGAATGGATTATTTCCAACGCAAACCGTTGATGATATGTGCAATGACACTCTTTACGATCCGATGCAAAGGACAGCCGCAGAAATGTAAGTGCCTATAATTTTATTTTTTGGAGTCAATTATTTGCAAACTTGTGCCAGTCAGAAAGAGCACTGTTCTGGATTATTTCATCATATATATGGAGGGTTGTAGTAATTCATCTCATAACATTAAAAATACTTTATCTAGGTATCCGCAATTATAGATTAGTTTGCAATTATGCTAAAATCCTGTTTTGAATCATTGAATTTTTTTTTAGCAATCTTTTGCTTGTTTTTTATGTAAATTCAAAAGTTATTCGGAATTATCTCTTAAAGGAACTTCGTTGAGCGGTTCAAAGATATCTTCACATTGTAATACTCTTACTATATGCATAATCTGTATATGTTTTTATTAAAAAAGATTCAGTATGAACTAATGAATTATTCTTTCTCGTTTAAGGTCCGATGAGGATCTGACACGAGTTATACAATCTTTTCGTTTTGAAGAATCCCATGCCATGGACATGAATACGGAGGTAGAAGATTTACCGAGCAGTCAGCCCAACGATTGTCACATCATTAACGAAATAATGTGTTTTTTTGTTTCGATCTGTTTTTGGGGGAAGAAGACAATGTATTTTCATCAATTCTTTATTTATTGCTGTATTAAAATTACTCTAGCTGATAAAGTGATAATATAATGGCTTCTCAATTAATTGGTGATTCGGAGAGGCAACGTGTGATAGATCGCATACGAGCAATAACATTTCGGGAAGCTCTTGATGCTGGAGCCACCTTTATAACACGTTCATGGGTTGCCAAAAAGTTGCGAAGAAGTGAGGACTTCGTCAAAAGAAATTGGAATAAAACTTTGGATGAATGTGAAATGGATACAACCAAACCTGGGCACCCAAATTTGCAACTCTCTCAGGAAACAAAGGACATCATTGAAAGCGGTACGCGTAAGCGGAAAAACAGCTGTGCTAAACTTTCTAGAGAGATCGAACTGTTGAGAGGAAAGATCGTTAGTGGTGAGATCATTCGACTGTACCGTCATAGGCAAGTTTAAAGCCTTGGCATGAACCTCCAAAGCAAAGAAAAACTCAACTTAACATCGATGACAGAATGTGGTTTGCCCATTATCTTGAAGATTGAGATGTGGATGATTTCATACATTTAGCTGTCTCCGATGAATTTTTTGTTTTCATAACACGTCGGCCTAACTACCAAAATGATCGAGTGTGGGCCACAACACCAGATGAAATCGATGACAATGAACATTATCGGGAATTATTAAAAAGTCCAGACTGTGTTGGTGTGTTTGTTTAGTTCACTGCAAAGAAGCTCATGTGGGTGCTGAAGCCAAATGGTCAGAGTTGGGATGGACAGTATTTTCGTGATATTATTCTATCCCAGCATGTCATTCCTTTTCTAAGAAACCCAAACAATGTTATGGATGTCGATCAGGTCACACTTCTGCACGATAATGCCCCCTGCTTTAAAGCATTAGCCACTCAACAGTTGTTGCGGAACCATAAGATCGATTTCTTTGGAAATGAAGAATGGCCAGGAAATTATCTTGACCTGAACGTCTGTGAACAAATTGGATCAGTTATAAAGGACAAGGTTGAATGTCTCTTGTTTCAAGAACCTGCAGCAAATCGATTTTCGAAGGATACAATGACGCACCACATTGAAACTGTTTTAGCAAATTTGCGTAACGATCAAGATCTATTCACGTCACTTTTGGCAAGCTACCCAAAGCGAATTCAGGCTGTCTTGGAAGCCAATGGCGGAAACACCAAGTTCTAATTGTTTTTCATTAAATGCAGGACTAAATTCTCTTTTGTAAGGTATGTTAATCTTACTGTACCTCTAATGGTTTAGGCCATGGGCGGGGGGGGCTAAGGTTTATTGGAGCCCCGTACTAGTACGCTAATAGGCGCGTCTATAGGTTTGGTGAATTCCAACCTGACTGAGATGTTTCCACTCTGTTGTGGACTTAAATGTGTATTTACGCTAGCAGATAAGTCACGTGTGATGTCATACGGATAAAGGTTAAATTGATCAATGAATTCTTTCTGCGTTACCCCATTCCCGAGCTCATCACAATCACCTGCAAAATGGGTCAGATTACTATATGCTCTCGCGCAAAGAGGTAACACAGTAACTGATGAATAGTCCGTGTCTAACGTTCCTCCCAACGCAATGCCATTAAAGTATAGAGTTATATTTTTAAGTCCGAAATTTTTTAACTTAAAGGCACTCTTTTTATATTTTCCATTCAAAGAAGCATGGTTCTACATTCCAATTAATATCCTTTTAGGAAGATTTCCTAGGGTGATGTTTTCTATCTGTTTCGATGCCAGCCCTACTGGCACCATGTTTAGTTTGATTTGTACTCTGTTACTAGGGTATTTTACTGTGGTGTTTAGTAAATTTTTCTCAATTTCTATTTGTTTTGGTGAACTTAATTTCACTCGTCGTACGCGAAGGTGTCTCCATAATGTGAACCACAAGGGATTTTGCTCCGTCTTCTTGATCAGCATCCAGATTTAAGCAAATCTCAAGATTCGTGCAGGTGAACTTTATTTTCATATCCACCCCATTCACAAGCAACTTCTCCTGGAATGTGAAATCTGTATGCAAGCTTCCAAAACACTCGTATATCTTCTTTTTAGAATTTTTAAATTTGTCCTTTATACTACTTTCGTCTTTAGTTTGATAATATCCCTCGCACTTTAAAAAGGTATCCTTCGCTTCTTTGGAAAAGTTGAGGACATTTTCCAGATAGGCTCGTAGGTGATAGTACCCCGTGCCTGAGGATGAGCTATACGTAGTTTAGCGTACATGTGCACAGAACTTGGATCAAAAAAGTAAGGGCCTGAGCTGGGTATCACGAATTCTATATGGGCACTCGGGGAACTAATTGTGTTTAAAGGGTTAATTGTAAAAAGTCACTGTCTTCAATAGTAACTTGAGTTGGGGGCATGTCAAAGAGGGACAGCTCCAATTTACAGAATTGTGAACTACGCGGATGGATGAAGCGTGCCATGACTAGTTAGAAATAGTGCCTCCTCTCTGGACAAGTAGTAAACAAACTATGATTCATGAGATCAATGTCCTAAGCTTATATCAGTCAAAAAAATGGTCAACCATATGTTTCATTCGCTTAAAACGCTTCTTTTTTATATCCTTTTACGTTTAATGCCACATGGTGGTAATCCCTTCTTCCGGCCAGTCCTCTTCTTCTTCCCACACCCACGCATTTTTCTCTTTGCGTCTTTGATGATTTCGTACCGCGTACGTTTTAAGTGTCTTTTTAGAGCTTCTTTAGGTTTAGTCCCAGCCAATAGTCTTCCGCAGTGTTAAGACCTGATTGTCGCGCTTTCCTTCCGAGATATCCGGCACCCTTCTTCAGCAAAGGACAGCCGTACGTAGTATGGTTTGAAAAAATGAACCCAAGTCCACTACCACGCTGGAATCTCACCCCTCGATAGACGGTGAAAGGCTTTCTGTTCATTATAACTCAGTGCGTCGAAAGTGCAGCTTCACTGTTAAGCTTCCGTCACCGAATGGGAAATTTTTTCCCTAACTCGTTCTTATATATATTGAGATATTGGTTATTAGATTAGTTGCGACATTCACATAATGGGGTCTGTCATATGTATGATAATACTGAAACTCCTTCCTCTATGGTTGGGGATATGGGCAATGCGCAGCAGGCGTGCCTGGGTATCCCCAACAAACTGGTGCTCCACTATATTGTTGTAAATATAGCACATGTCTGGGGGCTGAGAGATTTCACCCAATTTCTCCATCTTCCTTTGATACATCAAGCTGGACAATTCATGTTGTACCTCGTGAAATGTCTCTTTGGAAGGCTGATCGATATCGCCCCTCGGTGGAATCACTACCACTTTCTTCATTATATTAATCTAATCAGTAAAGGACCCAAAACTGAAAATAAGATGGGGAGGAATGACCCTCTTCTTTGTACAATAATTCGGTTTTTTTCCCACAGTTTGACTTTTGCAAACGAGTGCACGTATTATGTTCTTGTAACGGCGTAGGCGAGCCTTCTGAGGTGGTTTCATTGATACATTGCAATTTATAACATTATGACAGATTTCAGAGATGCATTTTAAGAAGTCGGAGTCGATATTTTCAGCAAACATCTGCTGCACTGCCCGGGGCATACGATGATAGATTTTTATTAATTCATGGTATTTCTTTAGCCTCTTTGTCATTCTGGAATATACACTGTTTGTGGCCCGTTTGGAAGTATATTCGTTCTTAGAAGCACCCTAAACGTGTTTCACGGATGAAGGTCGCAAAGCAAATATCCGTAACGCGCGCTTGTAGCTTCCTTATAAACTTCCTTATATCTCGATTTGTGATACATCTCTAAGTTGCGCGAATAAGACTAGATATTGTGTATTTAACGACACATCGCGCATGTATCTCTTTTTGAAAAATAGATTGTGATTGATGAAGAACACGCTTATGCTAAGATAGTGGGAGAATACTGTAAATGTCTCTGAAAACGATTTATCCATCTCCAACATGAGATCGTCAATTACAATGACTGTATGCTCATTACCCTTTAACGAATTAACGTCGTATACACCTTTGTGGAACAAAATATCATCTTGGTATTCGTTGAACACTGATTAATACGTCGAACAGCATCATATAACTTTATGCACAAATTTTGAGACCATCTCTCCCTTTTCTTTAATGATTTTAAGCATAAACACAGTTTTACCACATCCTGTAGGACCAGATATAATACATGTGGATGGGCTCGTGAGCCTGAATTTTTCTATAGAAGCCATTTCTAACACGTCACACTCCTAACTGTCATTTACAAAATATAATAAATATTTAAGTGACGACCCTTATATTCTAGTCTTGCTTTTCGCTTCTCCCACAGAACCGTGAATGACGATGAGGTACAACATAATCTTTGATGTGTCTATTGTTAACTTATTTATTACACGTATTTGTAAATATATATATACCTTGAATATTTCGTTTACTAAATAAATCGTGTTTCAATTAGCGTTTCAGTTTCTCCTTTGTGTGTGTGTGTGTGGTGTGTGTGTGTGTGTGTGTGTGTACAGGAGAAAATTCCAAGCTCCGCTCCGCCCAGCGTGTGTACAGGAGAAAGTTCTAAGCTCCGCCCACCTCTATGATTGATCACGAGGCTCCTGCTACTACCTGGGCTTCCCTGCGTGCTCAGTTGATCGCAGTAAGCCCGGGACCTCAGACGTGTATTCTCCCGTGTAGATAGAAAATAGTAATGGCTATCTTTAATATTGCGTGTTCGACGTTTATGAAGTGGTATTCTGCAAAGTGTCAAGATGTGGTGGATACCGAAAAACTCACTATTCCACCCTCCTTTGATACTTTTAAGGCTACATTGAATCGAGCGAAGGAGCAAGAGGTACAAATACTCTACGGCTATTCTGGTGAGAGCATTGTAGGATTTCGTAATACAAGTGATGTCTTGAACTATGTTGTAGGACTAAACTTTATAAAAGCTTATATATACCGTGAAGTAAAAGAAACAACACGTGCAGAAGAGAAGCAACGGATATGGATAGTGAGTCTTGTTGATGAGTGGCGTGACAAGCGATATTATGTCATGTTGCATCATACCGATTACTCGTACCCTGCGACTGAGAATGTAAATCTTGTCATCATGGAGAATCTTAAGTATTTTTATCACTATATTAATATATATCATGACGAAGTTTGTAGTGAGGTTGTGGCTAATGCCTTGTGTGAGTTTTTAACAGACTTTAGAGACGAGTATCGCTTGTTAAACAAAAAGGCATATGTTCCTCTTAAATAGTGCATCGGATTGTGAAGATGGTTAGTTTGTGGAAATGAAGGTCTGGTGAGTGATAAAAAATTAAAACCAATACAAAATGTGTTTACTTCGTGAAAATCCCCCTATGCAAAAATGTGTTGCGTATTCTGGGGAGTGGGAGTGATAAAACATTAAAACCGTTATTACTTCATGTATCGGAAAATTTCTCAAAACATCTACCCAATATAATGGGATACAACTATTCGAACAGCGGCATACACGTTTCATTAGCTTATGGTGTGACTCACTCCTCCCGTCGAGCCGATCCGTTGCATGTGGCTCATAGTCATCTCAGAGCTTGACCCGAGTGGACGTGCGTTCTTCGAATACGACAGAACTTCTTTTGAGTAGCATTCTCAACGCCGTATACGATGTGTCCGTGAAGAAGTCGTTGCGCTTGTTCAGGCGTAAATCCACAGCCGTTAACTATGTACTGGAAACGGGATGTAGACAAACAAACAAATGGAATGTTGTTTATATAAGTGTCGATGAGATGAATAGAATCTTCGTGATAGTTGAGAAGTGGAGTGAGGATCATTATAAAATTCCTACAGGTGTAGGTACAAGAAGAGAGCAGATTAGTGACACCCTCTCATATGCCGTTGTTTGTACGTTGTGTATAAATAACGATCGGCCATGCATTGATATACGGCTGACGTGGAAGAATGCTTCTGATAATAACGCTCTTGTCCCTACGCTTCATCCTCGACAGAATGTTTGAAATCGTCGGATTCCGCATGCTGAAGCCCATATTAGACGCGCGTGTTATGGATATGCTTTATTTTGATACGGTTCTTGAATACGCATACACCGCTCTGCTCGATGGGTTTGCCGAGTGTAGGACTGAACAAGGTGAGAATGGTCTAGAGCTGGATACTTATTTAAAAAGTTTAGACTCTTTGAAATAATATGAACTTTGGTACAAAGCACTTGAGCGGTACAGGGCTGAGCTCACTTGCACCGTTCACCATGAAGAACTATTTCTTTATATAATGAGCAGCTGTCGTAACGATTTAGAAGATTATTTCAACTGCCGCTGTGCAATGTGAAGATGAGTTCACGATTGAAAAGCTCGGGTCGGTAGAAATAAACCCTCGATTGGAAAGGCGTGTTTATAAACTTGTATTTGACGTTGTGGCTAACGATGAACTCTTTGTGCGTGCTATTGATTGTATTCTACCCGTATTTAAAGGTAACTTGCCAACCGGATGTTAAGTGGGCACAAAAATAGTACTGAACGATATGAAGGCCATTTATATAGAGTACAGATTTCCCTATACCTTGAGCGGTGAAATAATATTAAACCGCGTATACTGCGTAATGCAAAGCAATAACGATGTGATTGTAGACTCTATTACGTGTGAGTTTAGTGTATTGCGCAGTAAAACAAAGTGAATGTATTTATTTTCAATATATTTAACATAATTGTGTGTATATATATATTTCTCCTGTACTGCTATATTGATGGTTATACGTTTGGTATTTCTTATTTTTTATTTTTTCGATTTTATGCAGAAGATAAAGTATATGTATTTATTTTCGATATATTTAATTATTTAATATAATTATGTGTAGATATATTTCTCGTGTAGTTATATTGATGGTTATATTTTTTTATTATATACATATTCCTCGTTCCTCTTTCATATTTCTTATACTATTATTATTTTATGTTTTATTTTTTGATCATTCCAATATATATTTATTTTCTATATATTTCCAATATTTCGTCTAAATAAACAGAATGCTGTAATGGTGTTTAATTTAATTCTTTTGGTCGTAAACGATAATTAATTATACGAAATGGCTGGTTACGCCTTCTAAACCGACTGACGGATTTCTAAGCCAACCTTCAACAATATATGCTTTAATTAAATAAATAGCACAATCTGGCAACTCAACCTGAACAAGTCATTTACGCCTTCTAAGCCAACAGTCAATAATATATGCTTTAATTAAAAAAAGAGCACAATCCGGCAACTCAACCTGTACAAGCCATTTACGCCTTCTAAGCTAACTGGCGGATTAAGTCAACTGGCGGATTTACAACTAATAAAACAGCGGGCGCTCGGCTAAAGCCTTAATATGCACTTGGCTCCTGCCAGGTGAACACCTCTCTTCCTCTCTCTCCTTCTCTCTTTCTCTTGGGGCATAACTCCGCCTCCAAGTTTCATAACCCCTTGTTGCACCTGCAACATTCCCCTCTCCACCTTAGCAACATTGAACTGTTGCATAACCCCCTCCTCCCTTCACTGCATACCCCCACCCCCCTCATTGCATACCCCCACCTCACTTCACTGCATACCCCTCCCCTTCATTGCACACTCTTTGCAACAGTGTATTACCCTACCCCATTTTGCAACATTGAGTTGTTGCATACCCCTACTTCTTCATTGCATACCACCTCCCCTTTTGCAACATACCCCACCCCTTTGCAACATTGACCACTATCTCTGCAACATTCTTGCACTCGTCCTTTTTGCGCCCACACTACTACTAGTGTGATAGGAAATGAAGAGCGGGATTGTGTCGGAATAAGGAGGGTGGATGAGGTTGGAGATTGAGGTAGGGGTAAATAACTAGAAAGATATATTTTCACATTTAAATTTTAAGAGAAAATCTTTTGTTTAATTAAAAACTAATAAGAGTAAATACTCAACTTTTTCTTAAATAGTATTTTAAAAAATGGATAAAAGATAATATTTATAAATTCAAATCCTTCATTTCAGTTCGCTGTCCTCGAATAGAAATATAAGAGAAAATCTGAAAGAGTAATCTTTCCGAATCCCACTTTCATGTTTCACCAGCAGAAATTCAGGTGGTTCTTTGCCCAATGAGTTACGATTGGGCTCAACATTTTTACTCTCATTATTATTAAGAGAAGTAAATGTACATTAAAAGAACTCGTAATATGTTATAACGTATATTTTTGCAAACGTAAATTAATTAGTAATCAGACCTAAATATGTGTTTGGTATTTCACACTAAATGTGTAAGACCCTATTTTTTTATATGTAAAGCTTACAATACTTTGTAATATTTTTTTACGCAGGAAGGAAGGGCCAAGGGCGAATGCTCGCATAAACGCACCCCGTCCATAGAGGAAGAAGAGAGCCAAAGTCAAGGTCCAATGTTTTCGAGATGCCTGGACACTCTACGTTTGAAAGATTGGAGGTCATAGACAGGGGGAAAGATGGAGTAAGGAAGATTGTTCCAGATTTCACCCGTTGAGTATATGAAAGATTGAAAATACCGATTAACCCTTGCGTTAGAGAATTGGACAGGAAAGGAATGAGAATGTGTAGAAAGTCTGGTGTTGCGTACTCTCCTTAAAAGAGGAAACGTGCAGTTAGGGAGTTCAGAAGAGCAGTATACGTAATAATAGCGATAGTAAAGAGAGTGAGGCAACATTGCTGCGAAAAAAGAGGAATTGAAGACAGTGAGTAAGAAGCGGGGAATTGATGAGACGAAAAGCTTTTGATTCCACCCGGTTAACTACGGCTGTGTGGGTTGAGGTACCCCACACAACAGAAGGGTACTCCATACAGGGGTAGACAAGGCCCCTGCACAAAGATAGCAACTGAGTCGGGGTAAAGAAACTGAAGAGGCGGTACAGCACATTTAAACTTTTAGAAGCTGTTTTGGAAAAAGAGTATATGTATGTGATCTTTCCAGGAAAGATCATGAGAAAAGGAAATGTCAGGAATGTTAAGAGAAGAGGAAAGATTGAGTTGTGTATTACTGAAGGTAAGGAGATAGTCGTATGGAAGATTGTGACGAGTAGACAGATGAAGAAACCGAGTTTTTGAGGCAGTGAAAACCACAATCAGAGACAGTAGAAAGATCAGAGGTCAGGTGCAACACAGTCATCACACGCTATTCATGGAGTGATTGTTGAGAGGGATTCTTTGTGAAGGTGGAGAAGTGAAGAGTGGAGTCATCGGCATAGGAGTGGAGTAGTATACCCTCAAAAAGGTAGAGTGCAAATCAATTGCATGCAACATGGACAATAATTGCAACATTGATGCAACAAGGTATGGGTTAGGCCCTCGAACGGGAGAGAGGGGGATTATGCAAGAAGGGGGGAGACTGGGTTAGATCCTCCAAGGGGAAGATGGAGGTATGCAAGAAGGGGGAGAGAGTAACCTAACCTAGCAGCTGAAGCACACAAAAGTATACACACACACAGTACAGTATATATGAATTGAATGTGTATATATATGTGGGTGTGTATGCATGCAGGTTTGTATGGAAAAAAGCAAAACAAAACTTCTTATATATATTTATACATATATGAATTGTATGTGTATATATGTGGGTGTGTATGTATGTAGGTTTGTATAGATAAAAGTAAGTCCTTTATTAAGACGTGTATGCGGGCCAGGGCTAGACCCTTCAAATATTGGTAACCTAACCTAACAAGGGTAATAAAACACAAGAAGAAAAGAGAGGAGATAGAAGATCCATTCGTGGCCATTAGGGTGTATCATGCTCATTGAAGCGCGAATTTCAAGATTGGCAGTATGTATTCCTATGTAAAATTAAATTTTAGGAGAGGTTTGTTTTCTTGAACTTTTGCTAAAAATCACGTTTAAGTGTTCAAATTTCCACTTTTTCGTTTTCTGGTTATGTACAGAACAGCTGTGCAGGACATACACTGTCATGAGTGTACAAAAGCCGGGTTAACTCGGGATGAAACTATACGTATCGCCCTGACTAAGGTTGCACGGTTTTACAGTACAGAAGTAACACTAGGGCCGGGGCGTTAAGGTTCGGCTGAGGATGTTGTGAGAGACTTAAACGTGAGTTTAAAAAACTCAAATCTTACGAATGATTTATACGAAATCGTAAACAAAGGAAACCCTGCACATACTCTAATCCTAAAATCAAAGGTTAACAGAAATCTTAAAGACAGAAGTGTTCAAAATTATAACCTAGGGGCGATATCGATCAGCCTTCCAAAGAGACACCTTTCACGAGGCAAAGCATGACTTGTCCACCTTAGTGTATCAATTGAAGATGGAGAAATTGGATGAAAGCTCTCAGTCTCCAGACATGTGCTGTATTTACAGCAATATAGCGGAACACCAGTTTGTTGGGGATACCCAGGCACGCCTGCTACGCATAGCTCACATCCCCAACCATAGAGGAAGGAGTTTGATTATTACATATGACATACCCGATTATGTGAATGTTGCAACTAATCTAATAACCAATATCTCAATATATATAAGAACGATTGAGGGTAAAACTTTCCCATTCGGTGACGGGAGCTTAACAGTGAAGCTGCACTTTCGACGCACTGAGTTATAATGGACAGAAAGCCTTTCACCGTCTATCGAGGGGTGAGATACCAGCGTGGTAGTGGACTTGGGTCCATTTTTTCATCCATATTACGCACCGCTGTCCCACTGTGGAAGAAGGGGGCCAGGTACCTAGGTAGGAAGGCGTTACAAACAGGTTTCAACGCGGCAGAGGACATATTGGGTGGAACTAAGCCTAAAGAAGCTCTAAAAAAACATTTAAAACGTACACGGGATGAAATCATCAAAGATGCGAAGAGAAAAATTTGTGTTTGCGGAAAGAAGAGATCTGTCAGGAATAAGGGGTTACCAACACGTGGCGGAAAGAAGAGATCTGCTAGGAAGAAGGGGTTACCATCACGTGGCGTTAAACGCAAAAGGAAACCAAAAAAGAAGTGCTCTAAGCGTATGAAACCTATGGCTGATCATTTTTTTAACTGATATAAGCTGAGGACGCTACTCTCACGAATCATAGATTGACTAATACTCGCCGAGGGAGGTGGCGCTATTTCTGACTCGTCATGGCACGTTTCATCCATCCGTGTAGTTCACAATGCTGTAAATCGGAACTGGCCCTCTTTGATATGCCACCTACCCAGGTCTCTATTGAACATAGTGACTTTATTACAATTAACCCGTGAAACACAATTAGTTCACCCAGTGCCCCTATAGAATTCGTGATACCCAGCTCAGGCTCTTACTTTTATGACCCGAGTTGAATGAACATGTATGCTAAACTACGCATAGCCCATTCTGACGGCACGGACTGCGATGATAGTTACGTTGCCTACCCTGAAACCAACTTTCTGCACTCCATATTCAATCAGTGTGACGTATATTTAAATCAGACTAACATCTCGGCAGGCACGGGGTACTATCACCTACGAGCCTATCTGGAAAATGTCCTCAACTTTTCAAAAGAAGCGAAGGACACCTTTTAAACCGCCGAGGGGTATTACCACACTAAAGACGAGAGTAGTATAAAGGATAACTTTAAAAATTCTAAAAAGAAGATATACGAGTGTTTTGGACTCCTGCATACAGACTTTACATTCCAGGAGAAGTTGCTTATGAACGGGGTGGATATGAAATTGAAGCTTACCCGCACGAACCCTGAGATCTGCATAAATCTGGGGACTGACCAAGAAGAAGGGCGAAACCCGTTGTGATACACATCATGGAAACGTATTTGCGTATACGCCGAGTGAAATTAAGCTCCCCGAAGCAAATAGAAATTGAGAAAGACTTGATACACGCCACAGTGAAATATCCAATTAACAGGGTACAGATCAAACTGTACACGATCCCCACAGGGCTGGCATCGAAGCAGCTAGAAAACATTGCTCTTGGAGTCCTACCTAAAAGGATATTAATTGGAATGCAAGACCACGCCTCGACGAATGGAAAATATAAAAAGAGTGCCTTAAAATTCGAGAATTTCGGCCTTTTAAATATTACTCTATACGTAAATGGCATTGCTCTGGTTGGGGTAATGAATATGGATTACTCAACAGATGCTGTGTTCTCGCTCTGCGCGAGAGCATATAGTAGTCTTGCTCATAATACAGGAGCGTGTGATGAACTTGGTTTCGGCATAACGCTGAAAGAATTTGTGGAAGAGTTTAATATTTACTCATTTGACATTACGCCAGACTTAACTGCTGGTGTAAATACGCATTTAAGTCCAGAGCGGAAACATCTCAGTGAGGTTGGAGTTTGCCAAACCTATAGACGCGCCTATAAGTGCACTCGCGTATCTAGAATCACAGGCACTAATAGAGGTTGATCGTTTCAGGAGCGTTACCATAGATTTTTAAAATGGATGCGAATAAAATGAATGATGAAAAGTGACCGCTTCGCTCGTTCCAAAAAATTATCAGTGTTTTTGAGAAGAATGAAATACTGAAGCTGGCTATTTCGAGAAACTGGCACGGGATTATCGTTAACACCGACATTGTGGGTGGTGAGGGTATTCATTGGTTCGCAATCTATTTAAAAACTAAGGAAATAATGTACTATTTCGATTCACTTGGATTTCCACCGTGGAATGACTAGGCAATTGTAAAGTTTATAGCACAGCTGGGCGTGCGAGAGATTATTTGGAATCCATATCGTTTCCAGGGACATTATACTGAAACATGTGGATTGTATTGTATTTTGTTTCTCATGCATATGTCACGTGGGAAGAGTTTTATGAAATTTTTAAAATTATTTGATTTATGCGACACAAATATGAATGATAAACATATATGCAGACAGATAAAAAAGTTTCTATATGTTACTACCCCCTGTAATGTGTAAGATGTAGATTGTGTAAAGCAGTATATACATTTGTATCCATTAAGATTTGTATAAGGGGCACTGGCTTTTTTTGTACATGTTTTCTGCTATTTAATAAATGAAAATATATTGGTTTTTCTTCTTATCCTCAAAAATATACTTAAATTAGCTCCTCTACAAACTGTCACTCGCTTGACAGGATGTCAGTCAATACCACGACTTCTGTATCCAGATCGCTGGGTTGGCTAGGCGGGGTGGCTACCACTTCATTTATCACCCTTTCGTCAAAAGTGGCTATAATACGATCTACCTCCGTTTCGGTCCTGTAATTAAAATAAATGTCACGAGTTTGAATACAGATAATTCATTTTGTGTCAACAGCGTCGTTGGCTTAACGAGAAAATTATTTTTAAAACTCCAATATATATATATATATATATATATATATATATATATAATATATATATATATATATTAGGGGTGGTCGAAGTTGGTAACAGAAAGCGAATAAACATCCAGTAGTTGTCGTTTCATCTATGAAATGTGATAATCACAAAGAAATGCATTTTGATAAAAGATCAGAATGCGAATTTAGCTTTTAAGTTTTTAAGTTTTTCTGTTGTCGCTTCATGCATAAAATCCCATATGCGGCATACGCGCAACCAAAACAAAGCAAACCCAAAATTATTAACTTGTTTCTATAAGCATAAATATCAACGTTTTGCTTGTATTTTTATATAATTATTAATTAGGCATCTTTATTAAAAAATAATGGTAAAATATTATATTTCCTGTGACCGTTCACGCTCATTTCTTACATATTGCTATTCGCATTAACACTTTTCATTATGATTCAGATTTTCCGGTGTAAATAATGCCGAAAGCGAAAACAAGACACCTGACCCGAAAGAAAAGTGAAGAAAAGTATGGAGGTGGTCCTTGTGAATTATTAATGACCGAACCAAGCACTTACAGGCAGCTGATTCAATACTATTATGACCTTAATCATGCTAACCTTGGCGCAGATTTTTGGGCCTTAGTGCAGCAAGTTAGCGAGGATTTAAAATCCATTTGGTCTTCAGTGAATCCAAGGCTGCCTTTGATTAATGACAAATCCATTGACAGAAAGGTTAAAGACCTACTCACTCTTGTGAAAGAAATTAATCGCGAGCATGCTAGGGCAAGTGTCAAGCGAAATCTGGATGCTAACTTGGACAAACTTTTTGATATTTCTGCCTGTTCCTGTTCTTTGGATATTTTGCCTTGCAGTGATTCAAGAGTATACTGTAAGAAGGACAAGTGTACACAAGAACACATCATCTGTGTTTGCCCTCGAAATGCAAAGGTGCCACTTGAAGAAAGAGCATACCTTCGTGATCAGCGATCCAAAACAGGTCCTAAGGGTGCATACCAGCTGTCTTCAGTGGACACAGCTGCTGCCAAAAGAGACAGGAAGGCCAAACAAGGACAGCAACATGTACTACCTCAGGAGGAAGTTGAGCTAGTAGGATCTTTCATACAGCCTACAGAGTTGCCTGGACTTAGAAGCAGTTCATCTGGTGGCGAGATTAGTTTCCTTTTATTTATATTAAATATATATAATTATAAATAAATAAATAAGTAAATAAATAAATAAATAAAAATAAATAAATTAAATAAATAAATAAATAAAAATAAATAAATTAAATAAATAAATAAATAAACAAAAAAGCATTAATATTTTCCATTTATTTTCAGGAAGGAGAAGATGAATGGTGGCCTAGGAAGAGGCCGTCAGGAGACTACAGCCTTTTAAAGTTTCCCAGATATGCTATGGAACTTGTCAGAGGTGAATGTTCATCAAATCTGGGCGCAGCTCTTGGGAATGCCTTGCTCCATGACATCAAACACCTACTGAGACCTGAAGTTGACATCAATCACATCATGATTGACAAGTGCAAATTAGACAGGGCCAAAGCCCAAATTAGGGTAGTTAGTGAGGGTGTGGAATTAGAGAAAAAGACAGCTCATTTGTGTTGGTGTGGATGGGAAGGTTGACGAGAATACCATGACTTACAAAGAAATAGAGACACCTGAAGGGGAAACTGTTCTCAGAAAGTGTGTTGATACAGAACATCACCTCACCTTCACCTATGAAGATGGAAAATCTCCTGGCGCCTACTTGGCCCACAGAACAATTCCTGTTATAGGCGCCACTGGTGAGGTCCTTGCTCAGGAGACATTCAGTGTTCTTGAAGAATATAATAGCCTTGAAAGTATCCGAGCCATTCTTCTTGATAATACCGCAACCAATACTGGCTGGAAGAGTGGTTTAGTGGTAAAACTTGAATAAACTCTGGGGAGGAAACTGCACACTATTGGTTGCGCACTGCATCAGAATGAACTCTCACTAAAAGCCCTTTTCAACAAATGGATGGAGTGACAACTGGCCCAAGAAGTTTCAGCGGGCCCCTTGGGCAAAGGTGCGCAGAAGATATCCAGGATGAACTTCAGGTACAGTTTGAAGCTGTGGAAACTCCAATCATTGAAGGGTACATTCCAGAGGAAGTACTGAAAGACCTCAGTCATGATCAAAGGCTTCTGTATGAGTATTGCAGAGGGATCGGATCAGGAAGAGTAGATGACAGATGGGCTGCTTGGAAGATTGGTCCACTTAACCATGCAAGATGGTTAACTCTTGCCATACGACTTCTTTGTTTGTACACAAGAGACAACAGACCAAACCTGAATTTGAAAAAGTTGGTCCATTACATTGTCGAGTTTATGTTCCTGCATGGTTTGAGATAAAGGCATCCTCTAAGCTGTATGATTCTCCTCGCATCCTCTTCTCTGCTATCAGTCGACTGAGGCTGATTCCTGCTTTACAATGTGAAACGCATTGTAAAGCAGAACATCCAGGGTAATGTTTTCTGCCTCCGACCTGAGAACATCCTCTATGCCATGGTGAAAGGTGGTGAAGACAGAATCAGGAATCTTGGGCTTCAGACTATACTCACTAAGGTAGGTTGATTTTCCTCATTTTTTTAGATATCGACTTTGAACTAGTCGAGATAGTCAGGGCTTAATATGATAATAACTGACAAAAAATTTCAGATCCCTAGCTTTAACCGTTTTATGAGGAAACCGTTTCAAAAATCGTCAAAAAATCGTACCGAAAAATACCGCATTTTCGCAATTTTCGGCCGAAAAAAGCATGCTATTTTCATAAAAAAATCCTGAAAAAAGTTACAATTTTATTGAAAAAAAGTAAAAAAAAACATGTACAGAGTCAAATAGACACATTTAGATCCCATCCCGAGATCATCATAATTTTCACTGTAAGAGCCCTTAGAAGCAAAGGAAGGCCTCATCTGGCGGCTTAGGGCTTTGGCCAGAATGTGTTTGTGCCTTGATTCGTGTCCATAAACAGTATGGGAAGCTTCAGATGTCAGCTTCACGGCCATTTCAACACTCTGAGAATGTGAAGGCAGATCAGGCAGCTCCAGCTTGGTGCCATTCAGCAATGCTTCTTGAAGCTCCTGGTCAGAAAAGTCTTCTGTGAGAGCAGGTTCACAGATGCCACTTTGAGAAAGGTTGATTAGTTCTGACCAGTGGGTAGCTTCAATGTTGATGGCTGTGATCTTCTTCAGCCTCTTCTTGGCTGGCTTCCCACTTCTGAAAGAATAATAATTAATTTATTTTTTATTCCATTTTAAGATTTAATCCCTATTAGTCTCAGAATTGCTGATTTAAATTAAACTTAAATTAAAAAAAAAAAAACCCGAGTTCTATAAATCCCCATAATCGAATTTTTTTTCAGAAAGAAGGTAAGATTATTTCCATTATCAGAGGGGAAGGGGGGAATTGGGATAAGAAAATGTGAAAAAAAATTTGATTATGGGGATTTATAGAACTCGGGCCTTTTTTTTATTAAATAAATCCCCATAATCAAATTTTTTTTTCACACTTTTTTAAATTAATAAATGCTTACCTGATGGACAGAATTTTCTTGAGAGCAGCTTCCCTCACTTCCAAGTCATCAGACTTCATCATGGAGTAAGTACATTCTCGGGCAGCAAGGCAAAAGCATTGTACTTCAGGTTCTTGAAAGCAACACCCTGGATTTCTTCAGACTGCTGCTTGATCCTCTGGATCATGTTGAAGATGTACAGCTGCTGATTGTGGAACTTGCTGTCCCTTTTGATCTCAAACCAACTGACTGCATACACTTCCACAATGAACTTGATGGCCTGGTAAAGCTTATCCTGTAGTTCTGGAGGGTAAGCACCTCTGGTCCACAGACACATCAATCTAATTGCCAAAGTCAACCATCTTGCATGGTTTAATGGTCCAATTTTCCAGGCAGCAAATCTTGGGTTGACTTTGCCCCTGGAAATTCCAAGCACATACTCCAAAAGAAGCCTCTGGTCGCTACTGAGATCATTCAGTGTCTCCTCAGCAAATTCCATGTCATCCAGGGGACCACTGAGTTTGGTGAATTCCACTTGTGGCAGATCTTGGTAGTCAATTTCACAGAGATTTCCCAGCGGACCAGTGAAAGCAGTGGGACTTTTGGTACTGCCATCAAGATGCGTGAAAACAGCTCTGAAAGGAAGCTCATTCTGATGGAGTGAACAGCCAATGGTGTGCAATTTCAGCTCAATTTTATTTTCCAGAGCTGTTACAAGGCATCCTTCCCAGCCAGTGTTTGTATTTGTGTTGTCAAGGAGGACAGCTTTCAGGGTATGAACACTGTTAAACTCCTCCAAGACACTAGCAACTTCTTCACCAAGAAGAACTCCAGTCGCACCTTTAATTGGGATGACTCTGTGAGTAAGATATGTTCCGCTTTCAGTTCCCGGCTCCTTTGTGAAAGTCAAATGGTGCTCTTGTCCATTTTCTTTCTTCAGCTTAGTCTCCCCATTTTCATCCTTAACTTCTCTGTACAGCAAAGTGTCCTTGTCAACTTTCCCATCAACCCCAATACAGACTAACTTTTTCAGACCCTCATTGTGCTTTTCATCACTTTTCACTTTCATTCTAGCTTTTTCCCTGTCCATTTTCGATTTATCAACTATTATCTGTTTCACATCAAGGCCAGGCTTAAGCAGGTCCATAGCTTGTAAGTCCAGGAGGAAGGCATTAGCAAGACTTGCCCCAAGATTGGAAGAAACATCACCCCTGATCAGTTCCATGGCATATCTGGGGCTTTTGAAAAAGCTGTAACCTACACTTGGGTGCCTCCTTGGCTTGAACTCTTCAGCTTCACCACCAGATGGCTGAAATGAAAATAAAAAATAAATTACTAAAGCGAAAATGGGGGAAAATAGGGAAAAAAGTAGGGAAAAATATGGGTAAAAATTGACGAAAATGGGAGGAAATAAGAATAAATTACTTAAACGAAAATGGGGGGAAAAAGTGGGAAAATAGGGGGGAAAATGGGTAAAAATTCTGGTAAAAAGTCGGCGAAAATGGGCGAAAAAAGAATAAATTACTAAAGCGAAAATGGGGGGAAAAAGGGGGGAAATAGGGACAAAAAGTAGGGATAAATTTGGGTAAAAATGGGATAAGATATAAGAAAAAAATATATTACCTCTCCTGATTCTCCTGAGCTGGATTCAAAAGAAATATCTTCTGAAGGTGTGGAGGCAAAAGTGGCCAAATCCACTTCCTGCTGCTGTTGAATCTGGCTCTGTAATTTTTCTGCTTCAGCTGCAGCCCTCTGGTCTCTCTTCACAGCAGCTTTATCCACAGATCCCAGCTGGAAAGAGCCCTTGGGTCCTATTTTGGCCTTCTAATCTCTCAAGTATTCCCTCTCCTCTACTGGAACCTGAAATATTAAAGTATATTAAATAGCGGATCTAAAACAAGAGATAAAATCCTGAAAAAAAATTGATTATTAATTTCTATTACCGGGGGGGGGGGGGGGGGGTCCGGAAGGAAGATTACAGGAGGAAAATGCGGATATTTTTCAATTACAAGCATTGAATTTCCTTCCATTTAAAAGGCACCTAATCGCACTAAGTTAGGCCAGTTAAAAGTTAAAAAAATAATAGCATTACCTTCTTACTGGGAGGACAAGTGCAGATTATGTGCTGTGTTTGACAATTTTCTTTCTTGCACTTCACAGCATTGTCATCACAGGGACGAACAGGTAGCTTACAGGTGTAAGCAGAAATGTCAAAAAGTTTATCCAGCTTTTCTTCCAGATTCTGCTCCTGGACTGTAGAAAGAGATTTCCTGTTTATCTCTTTTGCTTTCTTGAAGCACACTTTATCCACCAATTTCACTACATAATATTCCTCATACAGGGGCAGCCGCGGGTTCACTGCCTGCCAGATCTCAATCACATCCTTTGCTATCATTTTAGCAATATCATAGTCTTTCAAGTCCGGGTGGCTGTTTTGGAGGAAATAACTGTACTGAATAACTTGGCGGAGGGTAGAAGGCTCTGTTTTATCCAAAGGGGAAGGCTGGCCACTGAATTTTGGCACTATCACTTCGAGTTAACACTGCAGACCCGTTTTTTACCCATTTTTATGAAATATCTGAAAATAAACACAATTAAATGAACGCACCATAAAATAACTTAATTTAATACACATTTTATAGGTAAATATCATTAAAAAATACAAAATAATACACTAATAAACATCTATAATGCATTTACAATAAGTTTCAAGCATCGTTTTGTTAAAAAAGCCGAATTTTAATTGATTATTTTGATGAAATAAGGTCCGATATTTTGTTTGTTTACATTGCGCGAATGCCGTGCGCGCGATTTTACGCGTAAAATTTGGCAATTTTACAACTTAAAAATAATTAACAATCCTCAAAAAATACAATCATTTTCACAAATAGAGTTGGTGCAACGTTTTTTATACATTAGTACCTTTCTATCTAGACTAGTCCAAGATCACAGTTCCAAAATCAACCTACCCTTACTCAGACACAGGTAAATTTTGCACTTCTTGTAATTATTTTTTTTTTTTTTGCCAAAGCTGTTATTCTCCAAAAAATATGGAAAAAATATTATAATTGTCACTTTAAGTGGGTAATTTGTTTGTATTATTGAAACGGCAATATTTAAGTACTATTTTTCATTTATATTTATATTTTTATTTATATTCATATTTTTATTTATATTCATATTTTCATTTATATTTTCATTTTCATTTTTTATTTATAGAATGGAGAGCAACCAGGAAGCAGGGAAGAACATTCCCCAGGTGAATTGGAATGCAAATCACTGGCATGAGCTCATCGACCTCACTGACCTTGATGTCATGCAACCACCTACCACACAGCACCTATCTGATGAAGAAATCCAGTCATTCATGGACACTAACACTAAGCCAGACATTCCAGACTTGCCTTCTCACTCTCAGAATGTTGAGAGGAGTGTGAAATTAGTGACAGAGGCTTCCCATACCGTGTACGGGTTCGAAACTCGTCACAGATGTATCCTTACTAACGTACTGAGCAGGAAGATGCGTCCTGCATTTATATCAAACGGACATTATTCTCAATCTTATGATGATTTATATGAATAGTTTTTCTTTTTACATGAGAACATGGGATTTTTTTTGATTTATCACACTTTGAAAGTATTTTTTTCAAGTTTTGTAGCCAAAATATGTGAATAAATTAGCGAAAATGCATGTTTTTTCAACGAAATTTTATCATTTTACACTTAAAACACATGATATACATTAGGCATTGTCTCCTCTTGGGATAGAAAATTATACTGAGTTGCTACATCTATAATTAGTTAATATTATGTCTTCAAAAATGACGAGTTTACCTATCGTGTATGACGAAAATTGGGTCAAAAACCATAACAAACTTTAATTGCAAATCCGCAAGCAGGCCCTTATCCGTTTCCTCTAAAAAAAATTTTGGGCTCATTTCTCAACTAAACCTAACTACCGGGCACTTATTCACCTTGCGATTTCAAAACATGTGGAAAATCGACCCGCTCTAATATACAGGGTGTTTCTAAAGTAACCATCTATTTTGGTGAAATAGGGGGATTTTAAACAATTGTTATATTGGCATAATGGTATGTGCATTGTTATACAAAATTCATGTATTTATAATATTTCAATTGCTTTACACGATTTTTTGTTAATTATTTTATTTTATTTTCAGACCCATATCATTGATGATGAATGTGCAAGAACGGGTTTATGTAGTAACATGCAGGATAAAAGGCATGAAGTGCAATGACATTAGAGAAAAGTTTGAGAGAAGGTTTCGTAAAACAGGCCCTAGAGACCAGGCTATTCACGAATTAGTAAACAAATTTATGAGGACTGGATCTGTGCATGACGAGCGTAGATCTGGACGGCCAAGAAGATCTCACGAAAGAATCGAATCTGTTCAAGAAGCATTCGAAGAGGATCCACAATTATCGATTCGGAGGGCATCCCACAGATTAGAAATTCCACAAACAACGGTTTACAGAATTCTACGTTATGATTTAAAGGAAAAGCCATACCACATTCAAGTGTTCCACAACTTACAAGAAGAAGATTATCCACGAAGAGCAACAATGTGTGCCGAGCTTACAAATATATATATATATATTTTCATGTTTTAAAGGTGTTTTTTTTATAATTCATATTATTTCGCAAAATAGATGGTTACTTTAGAAACACCCTGTATATATATATATATATATATATATATATATATATATATATATATATATATGCATTTAACTACAATGACCACGCAGTATATAAATGAATAGAAACAACATAAGTATTAAGGAACGTTTCTGCACTTATGTTGTTTCTATTCATATATATATATATATATATATATATATATATATATATATATATACACCGAAATAATCACGAAGCAAACAGACAAAAACAATGGGGATAATTTTATGTTGTAGAAAAATCAGAATAAAAGGAAATTACGCTACCAGTTATAAACGAGGAAATATATCTTTAAATTATCGGGAAAAATATTATTGATGCTCCTCCATATATATATATATATATAACAGGGACATAATATAGCATAAACTGTCGTAGTCTAACCTGACCTACCCAAACTTATTGTTCATGATTCCACAAGAAAATTAAAAACATACTATATAACCAAAAATACTCACATTAGCTCCTCTACAAACTGGCACTCGCTCTCCCGTGCCAATACGGCGACTTCTGTGTCTAGATCGCTGAGTTGGCTGTGCGGAGAAACCATCCTTTCGTCCTAAGTAGCTATAATACGATCTAACTCCGTATCGGTCCTGTAAGGGAAAGTTAACATGAGTAGTTAAGTAAAAGTAAATTAGTTTAATTAAAGACTTACAGTAAGAGAAAATGCCACTAAAAACTATAATAAAAAAGCAGATATCCTGACAGTTTTCGAGTGCTAAGACAAGGCCTGCCGAAACAGGGTCTCGATCCCTGGCCCGCAGGTAATTCTTAAAAGTTTTGATAATTTTAAAATCCTATGTGTAGAACTTTCTATAAATTTTTAAATTGTCGAGAAAAGTGCAAATTCTGGGATTAAAATAAATAAAAGGAAATTAGAATACTAAATAAATTATAAACGGGGAAAGAATCCACCATGGTTAGGTAAAGTTAAGTAAAAGTAAATTAGTTTAATTAAAGAGTTACAATAAGAGAAAATGCCACTAAAAACTATAATCAAAAAGCAGATATCCTGAGAGTTTTCGAGTGCTAAGACAAGGCCTGTCGACACCAGGTCTCGATCCCTGGCCCGCAGGCAATTCTTAAAAGTTTTGATAATTTTAAAATCCTATCTGTAGAACTTTCTATACATTTTTAAATTATCGAGAAAAGTACAAATAAGAACACACCATATATATATATATATATATATACTGTATATATATATATATATATATATATATATATCGAAATAATCACGAAGGAATCAGACAATAATTAAAAATATATTTCAAATCGCAATTATTGTGGCCTTTTATAAGTTAAAGCCGATTGAAACGTTATATATAGACCGAGAATAAAGCACAAAGTAATTTTAAAACGCATTTATTATGGCATTTATAAGTTAATTAACACTGAATGAAACGCAGAATATAATCATTTACATTTCAATTGATTTGCCTGTAGGATCTTCCGCTGCCTCACAATTTTCAGCGATACTCTGACTAGAAAATAATGCATTCTGGTCTGCAGCTGCGAAAATTATGCGTGATGCATGGGCATAATCGGAGTCATCCTCCACCAAATCGGGGGTGTTGTACAAAGACAGCTGATTCATCTTGTGTAAATCACTAGCGGGAAATGGACGAAACTGAGTCTCTGTGTCAAAATTCACCCTTTATAAGGGGGCATGTGACTAACCCACAAGCACGATCCTTAGCAACCTATTGACAGGAGGTGAAATTTGGGCGTGGCTTAGCACTTAGGCCGGCATACCAGCCAACCCGAGATCCTGGGGTCGACCCATAGTGCTGTGATTGGATGACTCCATGAAGTCTGGGCGTGCCAACGGTGAATTTTGGGCGGGGCTTAGTGCGTAGGCCTGCATGGTTCCCAAACGAGGTTCTAGAACCGATCCATAGTGCTGTGATTGGTTGCCCCCACCAAATCTGGGCGTGCCATCTGTCCCGATTCGTGGACCACTATCTAGAATCTAGATACAAATTTTATTTTTCTGTAATATTCTTAAATACCCTCTCGTAGAGCAAACCTTGGAAGGCTTAGTGCAAATATTGGTTTAAGATTTGAGAAATGTGGTTGACCCATGACGTCTTTGTTTATTTTCCGAGCGATTCAATTTAAATTTGGATTTCTGTGGGAAATTCTTATCATGAAGCTAAAGAGTGCTATGTTTGCGGCTTTATTTATTCCAACAGAAATCGTGATGAGGTTTGTAGCTGGTGATTGTACGAGCTTTATCAGTCTTTAGAGACGTGTATTGTATGTTAAACAAAAAGGAGGATTCAGTTTAGCCTACAACTTTTAGATTTGAAAAATACCTGTTCTAAATTTGCCTTCTTGCCAGAAATTCTTGTCACGACGTAGACCCTTGGAACAATTGAAAAGACATTTGGAAAACGTCTATCGGTCATTCAGCTGTTTACAACTTTTATCTTTGTTTGGGATATATAAATATATATACACACATAACAATTTTCAGAACGAAAAATATAAATATTTATTCAGATAAGGCCGAGGGAGGTAAATATTTACATTTTAGATTGAAAAACATTTTCTGTGTTGTATTGTGACGGTTTAACCAAACATGTTTGAGGTATGGAGAGATAACCTGTGTAGTGACTAGGTTTTATTATTTACTTTCTCTTCATTATTTATTTACGCTTCTTTCTACTTTACTATATCTCTATTTATTCTCGATCGGCT
Source organism: Bathynomus jamesi (assembly GCA_023014485.1). Classification (NCBI taxonomy): domain Eukaryota; kingdom Metazoa; phylum Arthropoda; class Malacostraca; order Isopoda; family Cirolanidae; genus Bathynomus; species Bathynomus jamesi. The sequence continues at coordinate 207,175 of JAJOZX010005538.1, read as the reverse complement.
CTTTCTTTCATTTATCACTTTGTTTCTCTACACTCTTTTTGCCGTATCGTATAAATATCATGGTAGCGCGCCTAGACTGAAACCGTTACAAAACGAAGGGGGGAGGGGGAGGTACATTGATACTCTTTATTAACACTTATTACGTTTTATTATTTTCGAAAATGGTTTAGTTAATTAGGGGTATGCGAGTATGAAATTTATATTATAATAATTTAGGTCGGAGAGGGACACTCACTAAATTAATTTTACGTTACATTTCGTCAACCTATCGTGTAACGCGTTGCCTCAAGACTGAACCGTTATAGGGTAGTCCGCTCTTTTGGGTCCTCTGTCCAGGACTACCAACTCTACCCATTTTAAACAATTTAAAACTAACAAACATGCTTTATCGTAATCATCACAATTTTTAGTAAATTTATATTAAACATTATAATAATTAATCAAACAGAAATCAATATTTTTAACTAAGCATTACTACACTCGCATCACCCCCTTGAAAATAAGTTTTTCCATTAGAAAACTTATTAATATCGTTTAACAATGTCAATAAATTTATTCAACAAACTTATATTTTGCAATTTTTTTTTTTTTTTTTTTTTCTTTAACAATTCAAAGTTTAGAAATAGACAAGAAATAATAGAATGACAATTCCCATACATATATTGTATCATATTATAAAAACCGAAAACTTTATAATTTTCACATTTGCATAAAATAACATTTCACTCTAATAATTAAATTACAACCTGTAACTAATCTATACATGCCAAAAAAAATAACAGAAAATTTTCTTACAGTGGCTACACAAATCCAAGTTCACAATCTATTCCCGCGATTTCTCATCAACGATCGCTTTACATTCGAAACAATTATTTGTATAGTTATACAGTTACTATCAGGGCAACATAGAAAAAATATAAGAAAAAGTTTACATAAAATACTGACCAAGAGCGCACATACTTCACGAAAAACACAACAAATATGGGCAATAATCGGACCCTTTTCACTTATAATTTCATTAGATAATAATCAGTACATTTATTTGCTGGACGTTGTTTAGATGACACTCCGCACGCTGACAACGGATTTCAATTTTCAATCGCAGCTCTCCTGCTCACTTCGCTAGAATGCAAGGGATTGCATCAATCAATATGCAACAGGGCAGCACGCTATAATGGTTCCGCTCTCTCTCCAATGGCGAAAAAAAAAAACAAGAGACGTCCAATTCTAAAAGGATCAGGGGGGGAGATATCTGAAAGCGGGACCACGCGCTGGAATTGGACGGAATTTGCAATTCTAGAAGTCGATGAAGAAACTCGCCTTGTCTCATCTCCACTTTTGTCGGTGAACGCTGCTCTTCCTACGTCCAGCTGAAAGACTCTTCTACTGGCAACAATCAAACGATGACTCCGCCGTAGGCCGTTTCCCAACGAACCTACTGTATGTCTGTATGGACAGTACAGTCGTAGGCACCCGTTCAAGCTCTCGTGGCTTGTCTACCGCGCGCTTGACACATATTTAGCGAAGCATTCGAGCAACGTGACCAGCTACTGCCCGAAAAATACCAGTAGACCATCTTCGATCGAAACTTTCGTGTGCCAAGACCCTGCACACGTAAATTTCTCTTCTCTTCCGAAACTGTCCTGCGCCAAGTCCATGCGCATTCGGTTCCTCTCTTCTCTTCCGAAACCATCCTGCGCCAAGTCCATGCGCATTCTGGTTTCTCTTCTCTCTCTCTCATTGGTGATCGATCACCTATCCGGTCGACTAAACTCACTTGATGGAACTCGGATTCAACTTGGTTGACCCAAACTGAGCCTTTGCAATTTTGAAAAAAAAAGTTTATTCGAAACGTTTCTGTACTGCTTATCATTTCATTTTAATTTATCGAATTTTCTCGACAGTTCACTTCGAAACAATAACTACACATTTGCTCTGGCCAAATTCACGGAAAAAATATAAAAATTTCGCAAAAATTTAATCAAATCTAGCTACCAATAAGGTCACTTATGGCAGTTACAGCAGAGAAGAAAAAAAAAGTCATAAAACGCTAAACAAAATTGTACAGTATAAATATAAAAGCGCCCATACATAGTAACTGTTAGTATAATTTAAGAATTATTATTGTTCAAACTATCGTCAGAAATCACCTCAATACCTCTAAATACAAAAGACAAAAATGAACCCCAGAAACTTCATGTCATCCATTCTCTGACAATCATGAACCCTCTTGCTTTGAGGAGGAGCACACAAAGACGCCACAAAAACGTTACTGGCTATCTATAAGGCTCCATTTCCGAGTGTACACTTGAGTCAATGTTTCAAATGCATTAGTTAACTCCGACTGAAGGTTTAAACAATAATAATTTTCTAAACAGTTATTAAAAAGTAAAAAAAATTTAAATATTACTACCAAAAATTATTTTAATACAGTAATTCCAACTTGAAACGTCAAATTTCATATGAATTGAACTCGCAATTCGCAAATTACATCTGAGATACAACTCTCTCCTTCAACAGAAACCCCAGTATGGTTTGCAAATCACAAAAATCTCAGTAATTTATCGTTTCCAAGTGAAACTACAAATTTGCATAGTTATACTAAATAAGAATAGATCATATGTACTAAAAAAATACACGCACCACTGTAAACAACACATTACACAATTAAGAGCGGTCGCTTTGTTTGTAAGCGAACCTCTATACAAATATCCCTAACCGAATGAAACTGCATTATATCCTAACATAATTTCGTAATATTTTCCATGCAAACGCTCGAACTAAAAAAAAAGGACATTTTTCATTTCTAATTCCAAATTAAAATATCAAATTAAAACATCCTTTTTAGAATACAATCTAAATTTGAACTAAAAATTTTACCATTGTCATTGAACTGGAAAAAAAATAAAAATCGGCCTACCTGTACAAATAAAATTGATTATTGAATGAATTCATAAAACGTAAAGAAAATTTTCTACACAAATTTCTGTAATTCAAAAAAATTATAATTTCCAGATTTAGTAAAATGTGTACCGTAACTCACATTGGCCGCCAAAATAAAAATAAAATTTACTGCTGCACTTTTAGGCCTATATTAATAAATTCAATGTTATGCGCGGAAAGAACAATTTAGAATTTATGCATAACATTTGTGCTTATTAAAGAAAAATCCTATGCTTATTTATGTTAAACCAATTAAAATTTTGTTAAATAACTAAAATTTACTACTCAATAGACATACCGTAATAACGGTTAATCTCCGAACAATATTTTACGATAGGCCTACAAGAAATTCTTCTTAAGTACGATACAATAGCCATTTACCAAATATGTCGGAATTGTCGTGAAATGAACGAAAGAACAGAGAGAGGAGAAAAAAAATAATCAGCTTACCTACCAAAGTTATGGTATATAAATATATGTAATTATATATATAACTAATAAATACGTATTAGTAAGTATATAATAAAGTATATAATTAATGAGTATATAAAAAATAAAAAAAACTTAAAAAAATTTTACAACACAATTTCTCTATTTCAGTTAAACGAATTCTGCTTATTTTGAAATTTAACACAATCCTATACGGCGACTTATAATCTGACAAATTTAATATGTTTAAGATTACCTTTCGACTGTCAATTAACTGTAACTTAACCTATATAGCGCGAAGCGAGCGAAGCAAAAAGCCCGTAAATCTATATAAACAAAATAATCCTATTATTATATACAGGCAATCGAAATATAATCAAAAATCTGCTAATGAAACCCAGAAAATTTCTCACAAATTTTCGCTAAAACATTTTGAAAGGACCATATAAAATGTGTATCACTGTATTTAAACTAACAATTCACTTACGTACAAATTTTTTTTATTATTATGATTATTACAATTATCACTAATTCCAAAAGTTTTAAACAAAAAGTAAAAAGGTAAGCTGAAAGAGCATACAGTAGAAGAGATGAAAAAAAAAAATTGAGTCTCAGGCAGCACGATAATTTTCAAACTATATCCTCTCCGACCAAAATGAACGAAATTTAACGTAATAATGACTCGCAATATTGAGTCGGACAAACGAAAAGCAACGGAACTGGACGAAACAAATTAAATTCTTAGGCGCGAAGTTTGTCAGGGACGCTATCAGGACGCGAAGGCAAGCGCCATTTTTAAATTTTATTTACAATGAAATTTTAAGGCATGAAAATCGAAATTTGCCTGCAAACGGGGTAAACTTTGCATTTAGATATTTTAATAATCGAAATAAAATATTCATTAACGCTATTGGTTATTATACCGGGTTTTAAGAATTTTAATCGAAATACTAACACGTGGGTAAGCCTCACAAAATATGATGTAAGACCACCGCTAGCCACCAGATGTAGTGAATAGGTTTATTATTTATTTATCTTCATTATTATTTACGCTTCTTTCTACTTTACTATATCTCTATTTATTCTCTATCGGCTCTTTCTTTCATTTATCACTTTGTTTCTCTACACTCTTTTTGCCGTATCGTATATAATCATGGTAGCGCGCCTAGACTGAAACCGTTACAAAACGAAGGGGGAGGGGGAGGTATATTGATACTCTTTATTAACACTTATTACGTTTTATTAATTTCGAAAATGGTTTAGTTAATTAGGGGTATGCGAGTATGAAATTTATATATAATAATTTAGGTCGGAGAGGGACACTCACTAAATTAATTTTACGTTACATTTAGTCAACCTATCGCGTAACGCGTTGCCTCAAGACTACGTTATTAGGGTAGTCCGCTCTTGGGTCCCTGCAGGACTACCAACTGTACCCATTTTAAACAATTTAAAACTAACAAACATGCTTTATCGTAATCATCACAATTTTTAGTAAATTTATATTAAACATTATAATAATTAATCAAACAGAAATCAATATTTTTAACTAAGCATTACTACACCTGTCTGTGATTATTGTGACCTTAAGCTTTAGGTTTTATTTAATTAAGAGTCCAGATATTTGTTATTATTAATAATATAATAATATATATATATATACATATACATATATATTAATAATATATATACGTTGCTTATATGGGACACATCCAGATTAGAATGCTTTTCGACATGTATTTATATGATATATATATATATAATATATATATATATATATATATATATTAAGTGTGTGTGTGTGTGTGTGTGACGGGAGTCATTAGGGATTTATTTTTTTCCGTACGAATTGTTCATTTTATTTCGTACGAGTTGTTTTACATTCGCCTTAGACCTACGGGGAAACATTAGGGTACCATCCAGCCGTGGAAGGCTGCCAGGTTCGAGCCCCATTTAACGCGCGACGTACACCAACGCACATGTGCCAACTGGCTGATGCCTAGGGCGCCCAGCAACCGGACGAACGGGGCACGAACCCGGTTCCTTTTAACGCGCGACGCACATGTGTCAACTGATGCCCGGAGGCACTGGCTGATGGTGCCCGCTGGCTCTGGCTGGTTAATATATGCTTTAAATAAATAATCATTGCTATCTGGCAACTCAGCCTTCTAGGCCAACTGGCTGATTAATATATGGTTTAAATAAATAAATAACGAATCTGGCAACTCAGCCTTCTAAGCCAACTGGCTGTGGCGCCCGCTGGGTCTGGCTGATTAATATATGCTTTAAATAAATAACACTGGCCAACAAAATGAAATTTTTTTTCTCATCACAAACATGATCACACTTTTCTTAATGCATTTTTCGCGCTAATTCCGAATCTGGTTTTATGTTTTTTCTAGCACGTATAGTTATATAGATACACTGGTTTTGATATTTTTAAGTTTTTGATATTGCTATAAGAAAATTTATGGATGTATAGATCACACTTAGGAATGCTAAACAACAAATACATCAAATACCTTATTCAATGTACTTATAAATAAAGAATATATACATTATTTTATAAAAGCGCTGTGAGTGTGATTTCCTTTGTAAATTTGCCTGGATTGTCACGATACAGCATCCAACAATGGTCCGCCATGCTTTTCATTCCGATATCCTTGGTAGCGCTTCTCCATCATCTGAATATCTTGATCGAAGCGCTCTCCTTGTTCGTCACTCACTGCACCAAGGTTTTCAGGAAAGAAATCTAAGGGGAATGCAGGAAGTGAATTTTTAACGACATTCGACACTCCATTTCTTTGAAGGCTCAAGAGGTTCTTGACTCCATCCTTATACGCAGGTGACTTTTTGCTTCCAAGAAAGTTTTCACATATCCATTTGAACGCCAGCCAAGCCTTCAATTCCAGCGGACTTAGGACTTTTTCAATTCAGTGTCATTCAAAACCTCCCTTATTTGTGGCCCAACAAAAATTCCTTCCTTCAATTTTGCTGCAGTAACCTTCGGAAATTTCCTTGAAAGGTATTGGAACCCTTCAGAATTGACTTTACCCATTGCTTTAACAAATTCTTCATTAAACCAAGTTTAATGTGAAGAGGTGGCAGATAGATCTTTTGGGGATCCACTGAAGGGACAGACTGGACATTGCTTATCCCTGGGACATATGTATACCTAAGTGGCCAGTCACTTTTGGTGTAATGTTCTATAGTGGCGCGACTGTCCCACAGGCAAAGGAAACAACAAAATTTTGTGAATCCTGACTGCATACCCATAAGCATTCCTATAACTTTTAGATCTCCACAAAATTCCATTGATGACTGTCGTATTTAATTGCCTTGAGTAATCCATATTGTCATATGTCTCTTTTAGATGGACGGAATGGGCAATGGGGATGGATGGCATTATATTACCATTATGCAAAAGAACTGCTTTCAGGCTTCTCTGCGACGAATCAATAAAGAGGCGCCACTCAGATGCCACATACGTCTGAGATATGGCTGTAAATAGTCCATTGATGTCATGGCAATAACAGAGAGGACCGTCTACTGAAAAGAATGCTGTTAATTCAAAATTCTGCTTTCGTAGTAACTAATACGAACATTGTTCTCAAGTAAATTGTTCTCCTTTAGTCTTGAGGCGAGAAGCTCTGATTTCTCTTTAGACAGCGATAAGTCTCTAACAAGATCATTCAACTGTCCTTGGGTTAACTTTTTAGGCTCTAAATGTCTACCTTCAAAGTGTACTCTGGTTCTGTAGATGGTCCCGAAACGCCAGTTGCACCTCCATCACTTTCCATGTCATCTATGATAGAATCTAGCCTATCACTTGGGGGATTGGAATGGGCAATGTTTCATCATGTTTTACTGGTCTACGTGCTGAATCCAAGTTTGGATATACAATCTGGTGTTTGTTCTTGGCAGAAAACCCCATTAAGTTCACACTACAAAAATAACAGTCTTCATGATGATCTCTCGGCTGCCTCCATATCATGGGTAAGGCAAATGGCATTGAAGCTTTCTTTTTGTTAAGCCAATCACGTAATCCATTTGAACAGCCAGAACAGATTTGATGTGGCGCCCATGGTTTATCTTGGTCACCTAGATGGCAGCCAAAGTATAGCTTGTATATTTTCTTAATGTCGGTTGTAATACTTCGTCGCTGTGTTTTAGTTGTCAACTGGCCGCATACGAAACAGAACTTGTCGGGGTCATTCTTACATTGTCGAGGCATGTTGACTGACCTGAGCAAACTATAAATTCAAAAAAAATGTACACCAACTTGACACAACAAGTTCTTGGACTGGACTGATCTTTTGACACACAAGGCACGGCGTTGTTGCCTGAATCACAATGCTGCTAGACGTAAAAGCTCACACCTAAAATACATAAGATGTATAATTAAGATAATTGAAATAAATAAGATGAATAAACTAAAAAAACAAAATAAAATAAACACAATCAAATGTTGAAATATTAGTATTTTGCCTATTTAAAATGGTTAAATCTGTGTAGTTATATATATATGCCTTCATCTTGAAAACTACGTGCTAGAAAAAAATCTGAATGCAGTTTTGGAATCAGCGTGAAAAATGCTATCCAGCCACCACAAATTTTACTCTGATGAAAAACCTTTGTTGACCAGTGTAATTACTGCTATCTGGCAACTCAGCCTTCTAAGCCAACTGGCTGATTAATATATGGTTTAAATGAATAAGTAACGAATCTGGCAACTCAGCCAACTGGCTGATTAGGGGCCCTATAAGAGAGCGCCGGGGTGGCTGAAGATCTCATATGCGCTTGGCTCTCACCAAGCGAAGACCCTTCCTCTGGGTCCCCTCCTCCTCTCTCTCTCTCTCTCTCTCTCTCTCTCTCTCTCTCTCTCTTAGGTTAGGTATGCCCCTTTGGGGGGTGAGGCCGTCCCAACTTCTCCCCCAAAGAGGTACCCCCTCTTCCTTAGGTTAGGTATGCCCCTTTGGGGGGTGAGGCCGTCCCACCTTCTCCCGCAAAGAGGATTCCCCCCTTGCAACAAAGAGGGGTGGGGGTGCCTTGCAAGAACGGGAGGTGGGGGTAGCACTCTTGCAACATTATGCAACATGATGCAATTGCATTGCACTCGACCATTTTTCGGTTATACTACTTATATAATTTGTTATAATTTTATTATTTATTTTATATATGCCTGTTTTGAGGTTCAAGACAAACACAACAAGAAAATACAATTTAGGTTTCCTGTTACTTCCGTGTTGCGGTGAATAGTACAATCTTTGACATCAATTAAAATTGTTTAAATAAATGACATTTGAGACATTGGTTCTAACCAATTTTGGTAATTATGCAGCTAAGGGGCGTTGCCGAGTTCGGTGATAATTCTTGTTTTTTCCTGCATGTTTTTTCATGCTTTGTTAGTAGATATTGTCAATAGTTGTGGAATTATAAAAAAAACACCAGTTTTAAGGTATTTTGGATAGACAAGTACCACTGCACAAAGTACGAAAAAGTAGCAGAAAAAAAACCAAGAATTATCACCAAATAATAACCATGTTGGCGTGATTTTAGAACTGGGATCGAGCCAGGTTTAAATTTGATTGGCTGGATGACGTCACGAGAGCGCTTGTCGCTTGGTGATTGGTTGGCGTCCGACATATTGATTAAGACAATTAAAATAAAATGGTTAGAATATTATTCGAGTATAATTGTTTACTTATCTGGTGGGTAGTGACAACCTTCCTTTGTGGACAAGAGCAAACCTTTTAATTGACTTATAATTTGAATAACACTCTCTTGTTTAAGTTACCTTTAGCGGCACAATACGAGTATATGCCTATGAGAAAATAAACGAATTCCGTTTTCTACGGATCTTAGGGGTAAATAATTTTAATTGGATCTATTGGATTTTTCGAGCCAATATGGCTCTAATGTTAATTTACCTTCATCTTACAAGAGAGGCGTATTGCAAGGTAGCATAAAAACAACACACTCCCTCGTGTAAAGTTTATTTGATTTCACTCCAAATAGGACATAAATTCAAAACACGTCTACAAACGTACGGTTCCAAATTTTGCTCAAAAACAAAATTTAAATTTAAAGCCAATGTTTGCAGTTATTCAGGTTAAGTCGAAATAAAATTATACAGAGGGATTTTATTTATGTGTGATTTAAGAACTAGCACTTAATTTAAATTCCTTCCAATAAGTTTACTTACCAAATTTTGGAAATTTTAGTCTCAAAAGTTATGCGCGAGTTCTACAGATTTTTCAGGAAAAATTCCGCCAATGAAATTTTCAGAGGAGTTTCAAAAGTCCTGCGCGAACCCCACAGGTTCCCTCTCGAAACAAGATCACCACAAGGTATTTACTCTTCCCTGAGAAAACATAATATCCAGTAAACTTACAAATTTAAATTTGACATGTGAACAATAATTAAATTCAAAGTAATTTCTTTTTTGCCGAATAACATTAAGCTCTTACAGCCAAGTTCGCGTAAAGCAAGGAGATTCAGATTTTCGAACAACGTGAGATAGTTTTAAATCAACTTAGAAATTTTCCAATCGTGCCACAGGATTCAAAGATTTTAAAACCACTTCAACTTTAGAGGGCACAACTACAACTAACTTATAAGCCTAAGTTACACCTTAAAACTACAAGAACTCCTCCCTTTAGTGTTTAAGTGGTCTATCAAGAACCTTTTCATTGCATGACACCATTCGTAAAAAAATTTCTGATCTTCTATTGGCTATAATCGCAATTTCGTTATACTTATGCTCTGCCTTTCTTAAACAAAATTTTGAAGTAAAATTTAGTCCTTTTATAAAAGGGTTTCCGTCAGGCGAGAACAAAGTATAAACAAACCAAACTTTTACACGCTCCAAAAACAAACTTGTAAAGCTATATTTTCCCCTTCGTAGATTAATTGCTTGACTGTAAATCTATCCTGGCATGTCAAACAACAGGTTTTCTCTGACAGCACACTCAGCCCCTACGCACGAACTTGGCATCGGATTACTTCACTTTTGTATGTCTTCATTTAAAAAGAGTTAAATTTTCACGTGAAATTAAATCGATTTCAAAATCACCTCACTCATTCTTTCGACTATTTTTATTTACATTTTAATGTGTGATTTACGCATACAAATTTACTGTCACAACAACGGGTTCCTTGCGACAACGTTACAAGGTCACGCCCAGAAATGCACTGAGGGGGGATTCAGCCGTGGGCTTGTTTTTCTGCCTTCAATGTTAAAGGAGATTTTTGTGTTCCCAATAATTACATCAATCCCGTCTGTAACTGACATGAATTTTATGCCAATTTATTCTGCAGTATGCAAGTTTTATTTTGAATCGATATTTGGTTTTCGTTTGACTGCATTAACCTAATTCAGTTAGTAGTAAAATATTTCCACCTTCTGCGGCATGTGGTATTTATACGCTGCAAGGCGGAAGAGTTAATTTCTCTATTTTAAATTCATAATTATCTTCATCCTGTGTAAATGCAAAAAACTTCACTTTTTTCTACGTGAAGATCAAAATATGTCTATTAGAGTGAGTTTTTATTATCATACTTCATCCTGTGGTTGTTTTCAAATTTTTAAAAATTACTAGCATATTAGAAAGAAGTAATTTGACATATTAACGAGTGAACCGTAACAGAATTTTCCCTTTATAAACGATATAATCGTTTTTATAACATATTCTCCGCTTTCTTCGTCTGGGTACGAGGAAATTACGAGTCCAAATTCCACTATGTCCATAATTTCGTTTCCGGTAGTTCTTGCTTCCTAAGTCTGGGTATCGTTCCCTTGTTTTATTTATGGTTTTCCTTAGAGGTTTGTCAATATTTAGACACTTGAAATTTCTTTTTAGGTGATAAGGGGAGGTAATGTTGCATGTAATGTTGCATGTGTAATGTTGCATGTAATGTTGCTTGTAATGTTGCATGCATTTTCTACGGCTCGGAAGGCTTCTCCGACGAGTTTATAAGGTGTGTTGAAAAAGTTCCCGAACTGATTATGCTGCGCGCTCGTCATGTGATGCATGTTGTAGTGTAACTCACTCTGTGTCCAAAGACGGTTACTCCTTGTTGATATAGCATTTTGTTCTCTCGAAATTTACTTTTCTGTAAAGTCATTTTGTGTGTTTTGTCGCATTTTGTGCATTTGAATAATGACTAAGCTGAGAAAGACTGCTACTAAAACCCATGCCATGCTGAACACAGCATTTGGCAATGACTCCTTAAGTCCGACAACCACTTTTGAGTGGCACAAGCGCTTTAAGGAAGGCCGAACGTCGACGGAGGACGATGCAAGGGTGGGACGACCTTTCACTTCAAGAACTGTTGACACTGTTTCTTGTGTTCGTGAAGTGATTCGAGCGAACCATAGACTGACAGACAAAGAAGTCACAGACGAAATGAACGTTTCGATAGGATCATGCCACACGATACTCAGAGAGAATTTGGGAATGCATCGTGTGTCAGCCAAATTTGTGCCACGACTCTTGACTGCCGAGCAGAAAGAGCAACGTGTTGTTATGTCTCAAGATCTCCTTCAACGTGCCAATTCTTGATGAAAATTTTCTGAGAAACATCGTTACGGGTGGCCCCTGAGATCGAAAAAAGCACGGCAAGTCCGATCGACTGCGAATGCAATGCTGGTCGTTTTTTTCGATTACTACCGACTCGTTCATTACGAATTCGTCCCTTGAGGTTAAACAGTTAACCAACAGTTTTATTTGGAAATACTGAAGCGCGTGCGAGAAGCAGTAAGGAGAAAACGACCTGAAAGTTGGAACGCAGGAACTTGGATGTTGCACCATGACAATGCGCCCGCACACACAACGTTGTCAATTCAGCAGTACCTGGCGAAGCACAACGTCGTAGTCGTTCCCCAGCCCCCGTATTCTCTAGATCTGTCCTCAGAAGACTTTTTTTCTTTTCCCCAACCTTAAATTTGCATTGAAAGGTCGAAGATTGATTTCAAAGTGTGGAAGAAATTATTCAAAATGCAACAAACGAACTGAAGGCGGTCAGGAATACGGCCTACCACGAATGCTTTCAAAAGTGGAAACGCCGTTGAGAGCGATGTACAGTTGCACAACGAGACTACTTTGAAGGGGACAACATCAATTAGACCGTAAAAGTGTGACCAGAAGGTTTTTGTCAGATCAGTCCGGGAAGTTTTTGAACACACCTTGTAAAAATCAGTTAGTTTGTTCATGACATTATATATCAATGGTAATATTTCCGAACCTCACAAGTGTCAGCTCCACCAAATTTAATTTTTCATTTAAATTTTTTTGTTTTAATTTGAGATGTCGTAAAACCAGACACATAATGGTACAATAAAAATTGGAATCCATTTCTGTTTCTTTGCTATCGTAACAATTATGTTCGAAATGCTCATAAATGCTGAATACATGAGACTTTATTTAGCTTTTCTTTCTTCTGTAAAAATGTTTTTCGTTATTTATTTTGTATTGAAATATTACCATCTATATAATTTTATTTTCCATAGTGAAATAAATAATCATTAATTGCTCAATGGTATTTACACATAATAGTCTCTGATAAATGGGAAAGAACTTAATTGTAAGGGGGAAATAAACTAATTGTTCGGGGATGAAACGAAATAGATTATGTTAACGACAGGCAATTAGCGTAATAAAGTATATATACATATAATATAATATTATAGTTTTTTCGTATACTTTCAATATCACAATGCGTAAATTAATCACCATTAATTACCAAACGTCATTCTATTATTAATCTATGAAAGAAGAGTGCAGGAAACTCATTTGAAACTCGGGAATTTCTCCCAAGCAAGTAAAATATACCTCATAATAGTTTACGCAAAACAGATAGAAAACACTAATGTACAGAAAACAACTTTTTATGGGGTAACTATAAATTATTTAAATGTTATTACAATAATAATAATAATAATAATAATAATGTATCACCTGAAGATCAGAGCCTCCAGCCTCATCTGGGGGCCATGATCTTCAGGTGGGAAAAATTGGGGGGCCTTGAACTTCAGGTGGCAAAATTTATTTGGTACTTTCCTGCTATCCCGGACCCCAGACTTTTTGTCAGATTCGGACGCCACTTGCCAGATTACCAAATTTCAGTGGCAAATTTTTTTTTTTAAATGTTAAGTAACTAACCTAACCTAACCTAAGCCAACCCCTGGTTAGGTTAGGTTAGGCTAGGTTAGGTTAGGTTTGGTTAGTTACTTAACATTAAAAAAAAATTGGCAATGAAATTTGGCAATCTGACAAGTGGCATACGAATCTGGCAAAAAGTCTGGGGTCTGGGATAAAAGGAAAGTACCATTTATTTTATTTTTATGTTAAATTTTTAGGTTAAGGTTACACCGAAAGGAGTCGTAGTGGTTATGTTATTTCCCTCTATCATCATTGTGTAAAACTGATCTGAGATCACCTGAAGATCTACACCCCACAGAGTGTCCACCTGAAGATCTCCTCCCCACCAGCCCGATCCACCTGAAGATAGATACTCCACCTCAGTCTGCTCCACCTGGAGATACTCCCCCCAGTTTTGAAAAATAAAACAAACAATTCATTCTATGGGATATAATGCTCGGTTAGGTTAATTAAATGCCCAGTTAGGTCAACTGTATGCCAGTTAACCCAACCAGGTATTCATTTGACGTAACCGGTCATTCAATTAACCTAACCGGGCATATAGTTTTGCTCTATAAAGAGGTACCTCATTTTTCACTTGCTCGTTCTCCCTCCTCTTGTGCGGAACCCTCTTCTACATAAGCGTCGTTCTTTATATATATATATATATATATATATATATATATATATATATATATCCCCGCAAGGGGGTTCTAAGCTCGTGCTCTTGAGTGCTCTTTGTGCTCGTATGTACGTGCTTGTTCATGGAGGTTTCACGTGCGCCCTCCCGGCCCTAGCACCCAAGGATGATGGGGTTCGACCCTGCAGTCCTTGTCATCCTTGGTCTTTTTCCACTTCGACTGTCCCCTCCACCCTTTCTTTTTCCAGATGTCAGTTTTTCAACATTTGCGGATGCGGGTCTTTAATTTCAATATCCGCGGATGCGGATGCGGATCCAGATATTTAGTTAATCTATCAATATAATATAGAATTATGAATATACTGTATGACATAATTTTTCAAATTTCGTGATATTACTATTATGGCAGGCAATGCATAAAAATTGAAATTAATATTAATGTTTTCATTATGATAAAAATAATAACTTTCTCAAGAGTTTCAGCCACAGAAAATTCAATGAAACAAATTTCATTCAATTTTCTGTGTCACCAGGTATTTATATTTTGAAGTTTATATATTTGTTTGTTCATTAATAATTATTTAATGCTTTACATGAAATGTGCATGACTGGGCCTTATAAGCTACTTTATAAGCTAATTTAATTGGAAATTGCATAATTCATTAGAGGTAATATCCGTATAACATCCGCAGTCAGAAGTGCGGATGTTAAAAATGATGCGGATGCGGATATCCGGTCCACCACTAATATTATATATATATGGATCACCTGAAGATTATCCCCTCCTAGCCCGATCCGCCTGAAGATCTTCCCCACCCAGCCCGATCCACCTGAAAATCTTCTCCCCCCGTTCTACCTGAGGGAGAAGATATTCAGGTGATCCTATAAATGTTTCACTGTTTCTCATATATTGTTTATTTAACACAAAATGTTTCTGAGATTTAGTTTATGTTTAAATGTTTAAATGTTTCTCATAAATTGTTTTTTTATCACAATAAAAATTTTCTGATCTTATTATTTTTATCTTCCTTTAATTTGGGGGCCTTGATCTTCAGGTGATCCATAATAATAATAATAATAATAATAATTTAAGTGGTGGAACTGCAAGATATAAATTAAATATAAAAATTCCATCAACTTAACTTTTCTTAAAAATTTTTTAAACAGTTCATCATTTCATAAAATTTATATTAATTTCTGGTTTGTATTTTCTAATAAGCAACAATTCAGTTATTCGGAGGTCGCAGCACAAAATTTTGAAGTTGTTCATGTTGGAAATTCTAGAAGAGAAAGGGGCATATGATGACTAGGCTAATTAATGCAGCATTGCTTGTAAATATTTGGTTTTTACCCCAATCAGAGATGGCAGAAAGATCAGAGGTCAGGTGCCTCATAGCCGTACTACGCGAATCATGGAGTGACTGTTGAGAGGGACGCTTTGGGAAGCGGGTGGAGAAGTGAAGAGTGGAATCATCGGCAAAGGAGTGAATAGGATAGGAACTGCGACTTAAAAGATCATTGATAAATAAAAGGAAAAGAGTGGTGACAGGAGAGAACCCTGAGGAACACCAGTGTTAATGGCTGTAGGAGAAGAACAGTGGCCATTTACAACCGCAGCTATATATCGGCCAGGAAGAAAATTAGAGATGAAGGCACAGATAGAAGGATAGAAACCGAAAGAAGAGGGTAGTTTGGAAATTAAACATTTGTGCTAGACTTTATCAAAAGCTCTTGATATGTCTAGAGCAGGGGTGGCGAACCTTTTAACAGTCGCGTCCCAAAAAAAGACATGTACACCATAAAAATAAATTGGCGTGACCACCAAAGTTTATATATATTACACAAATTATAAACATTAAGTCTATTATTTTATATTCATTATTGCAACGTTATTGCACTTTGCTTAGGCGTGCCAGGGAAATTTGATTGCGTGCCCAAATGGGCACGCGTGCTATGCCTTCGCCACCACTGGTCTAGAGCAACAGCAAGAGTTTCACCGAAATCCTGAAAGGAGGATGACCAAGAATTAGAGAGATATGCAACAAGATCGCCAGTAGAGTCCCTTGCGGAACCCATACTGACGATCTGAAAAAAGATTGTAAGAAGAGAGGTGATTAAGAATCTTTCTATTAAGGATAGATTCAAAAACTTTAGAAAGGCAAGAAATCAAAGGAATTGGACGATAGTTGGAGAGATGAGATCGGTCACCCTTCTTTGGTGGAGGCTGAATGAAAGCAAACTTCCAGCAGGAAAGAAAAGTGCCAGATGAAAGACAAAGACGAAAGTTTACCTAGACAGAGTGTCAGCACAGAAGCACAGTTCTTAAGAACAACAGGAGGAACACTATTACGACCGTACGCCTTCCTACAGTTGAGCGCAGATAAGGCAGAAAGAACCTCTATGGAAGAGATTCTAATTTCAGACATAATAAAGTCAGAGGGAGGAGGAGATGGAGGAACAGCACTGGAACCATCGATGGTTGAGTTGGAGGCGAAAGTTTTAGCGAAGAGTTCAGCTTTGTCAGTAGAAGAGACGGTAACTGAGCCTTCGGAATGGAAAAGAAGAGGGAAAGAAGAGGAAGTAAAGTTGTTGATGAGGTTTTTTGCTAGATGCCAGAAAGAGCGAGAAGAATTAGAATTGGATAGATTTTTCACATTTTTGTCGGATGAAAGAATTTTTGGTGAGTCGGAGAACAGATTTTGTACGATTCCGGGCTGAAATATAAGCTGAGTGAGAGTCAGGAGTTGGACGGCGACGGTATCTTCTGAAAGCCTCCTCTCTGTTGCGGATAGCATTAGAGCAAGTAAAGTTAAACCAAGGTTTTTTTAGCATTAGTAGTAGGAATAGAATATGGAATATACGCCTCCATGCCCGAGAGAATCACCTCCGTGATGCGCTCAGACAGACTCGGAAGGGCTCCGGCAACGGAAGTAGTAATCATTCCATGGGAAATCAGAGAAGTACTGCCTAAAGGGCCTCCCAATCAAATTGTCGAGGTTGCCTTCTCTTGGGAAGACCCAAAGACCGAATCGGAGGGATAGAACAAGAAACAGATATAAGATTGTAGTCCGAGGAGCCCAGCGAAGAAAAAAGTTTCACAGAGTAAGAAGAAGGATAAGAGGTAAGAAACAAATCCAGAATGTTGGTCCTATCTCCAAGGCGATTGTGGGTATGAGTAGGGTGCTGTACATTGTACAATCTTCTCTAGGTCATTTAGGATAGAAAAGTTGTAAGCTAGTTCACCTGGGATGTTAGTGAAATAGAGGAAAGCCAAAAAGGTTGGTGAACATTGAAATCTTCTGAAATGCATATTTCAGTGAAAGGAGAGTGGGAAAGAATGTATTCCACTTTGGAAGTGAGGTAGTTGAAGAATTTTGGGTAGTCAGTAGAATTAGGAGAAAGGTAAACAGTTAGGAGGTATTTACCATTTAGTTTGAGATTCGCATGTAAACCTTAGCCAGAGGGTATAGAATTCGTAGGATTCAAGTTCGGGAATATAAGAACAAGTTAGGTCATTGCGTACATATACGCAACATTCACTTTTAAAGTGAAATTGAGTATAAAGAAAGTAAGAGGGTACAGAAAAGGGGCTGCTATCAGTCGTCTCAGACACCTGAGTTTCAGTGAGGAAAAGAAGATGAGGTCAAGAGGAGAGAGGTGATGTTCAACAGGCTAAATTTTGAGAAAAGGTCACGAATGTTACAGAAGTTTATGAAAAGTGAATCAGGCAGAGGCGCAGAACATCTCGAATGGATAGTAGCAGATTTAGCCCCGCTGCCCGGGTTTGCCTTCCCGGTATCGGTATTGGGGGAGCCAGAAGTGGTGGCATTTATGGTCCCCTCCACAGGGGACTCCAATAGTTACATTGTCTCTTACTTACGGATGTTCGATAAGTCTGGCACTTTCACTTTTAGACATGTGTTCTGTAGATCTTCAAGACATCATTGGGATTCTGCCACTACAGATTAGGCAGTAGACTAAACGGCAAGATGGTCTTCCCAAATTTGGGATTGGCTTTCACGCTACACTATGGGTTGAAAATTTTGAAGTACTTGAAAGTGCTTATTTGTAACAATTATTTTGTCTATTTTCATATTCAGTCAATGTAAATGTGTTACTGTAACAAATTATACATTTCTTAAATAAAATGATGTTTAGATAAATCTTCCAAATTGTTTAGGCAAACTCACTTTGTAGATTTTTGTCTCCAGTATCAGTTGTCCGGAGGTGGACACGGCTTGTTCGGAGGTACCCCGCAAATAGGGCACCTCCGGACAAAGGACACACTCATATTTTTTGCCTTTTAATGATTCAACCAGTAACATAAAGGCTGCCAAAGGCATTTTTTTAACAGATTTTTCTTCATAAAATGGCAGCATCAAATTTAATTTATTTTAATTTGTCTATTTTTAGCGCGTGTGTGTGTACACAAGACATGAAGTGCCACGTTTCTGAAGAAATATAAAGAGAGTATTGCCAAGCCTCTGTACTTACTGTGGAGAAAATCACTCGACAGAAGACAAATTCCACCTCCATTAAAGAACGCGAACATTAATCCCTTATTCAAAGGATATAACAGATCAATGCCTAAGTATTATCGGATAGTAGCTCTCACGTCCCACCTTGCAAAAGGGTTTCGAACAGTAATTAGAGGCAAAATTGTTCTGCTACCTACAAGAAAATAATTTATTCATTCCAAACCAACATGGCTTCAGGGCAGAAAGATCATGCTGTCACAGTTGTTAGATTATCTGGAGAAAATACTGGAAACATTGTGTCGAGGTTAAAACATAGATGTACTATATACTGATTTTGCTGAATTCTTCGATAGCTGTGATCATGGAATTTTAACACACAGATTGAAGAATTCAGGAATTACAGGAAAGCTTGGACGATGGCTATTTAATTTTTATACCAAAAGAAAACAAAGAGTGGAAGTAAATGGAGTCAAGGCTGTAGTCTCAGAAGTCGTCAGCTCTGTCCCACAGGGTACGGTATTAGCTCCCTTGCTTTTTATAATAATGATTGCAGACAGCGATGCAGACATTAACGACAGTATTATCGTATCGTGTTTCGCGAATGACAGAAAGATATGCAAAGAAATATCAAGCGAAGGTGACAGAAAAATTTTGAAACAACATTGAAACATTATAAATTTCAACAAAGAAAAAGTCAAACTTCTAAAATATGGTGACAACAAGGTGCTACAGACTAAAGTGTACAAAACATACAAAACACACAAGTCAGGAATTTTGGAGTGATAATGTCGTCGGATGCAGAACTCAGAGACCACAATAACAGTAAAATCAAAACAGCTGGAAACGTAATGGGAATTAGCTGGAGGAGTTTTCACAGCAAGAAAGCAAACGTAACGAAAGATGAAGACTAATGGTCTCGACTATAATCCCTAAAACTCTGGAAAGAAGAAGCGAGCAGTACACAATAATATACGTATGGAATATATTTGATGGTTGTGTCCCTAACCTTAGAAATGAAATAGAAACACACTGAAATGGGAGAAGAGCAGAGTCTGTAATGTCCCAACTGTGGGACGGGGGCCGATGAAAACGAGGATGGGAAGTACCCTCAGAATGCGAGGCCCGAAACTTTTCAATGTACTGCCCAAAGAACTGAGGAACCTCCAGCACACCAACCTGAATAATTTCAAGAACCAGCTGGACAGGTTCCTGTGCAAAGTTCCTTACCAGCAATGCGTGGCTGGCTACAAAGGCAGGAGGAGAGCGGAAGCCGATTCCCTCTTCCACGAAATCCCACAAATGAGATGGGATACTTCGAAGGGGTCGACTGCTGGGCGATACTGAACCGTCGTTCAAACCCTCTGAAAGTATCATAATTAAAAGTGTATAATATATATATATATATATATATATATATATATATATATATATGTAGGAGAATTTCGATTTATGATTGATCGAGGTCCGTAGTGTAATGGTAGCGCATCCAACCGGCAATTGGAAGGCCCTGGGTTCGATTCCCGGGCGGTTCGCCTCATTTTTCATTTATTCGTTATTTTTTCCCCGTGTGCAGAGACGCTCCTTATTTACGTCGTTTCTATTCATTTATATACTGCGTGGTCATTGCAGTTAAATGCACATATTCACGATTTGCGAGGGTGCCCTCTCAGGGCATTGGTTTCTGCCCTATGTAGGAGAATTTCGATTTATGATTGATCGAGGTCCGTAGTGTAATGGTAGCGCATCCAACCGGCAATTGGAAGGCCCTGGGGTTCGATTCCCGGGCGGTTCGCCTCATTTTTCATTTATTCGTTATTTCTCTTCCCCGTGTGCAGAGACGCTCCTTATTTACGTCGTTTCTATTCATTTATATACTGCGTGGTCATTGCAGTTAAATGCACATATTCACGATTTGCGAGGGTGCCCTCTCAGGGCATTGGTTTCTGCCCTATGTAGGAGAATTTCGATTTATGATTGATCGAGGTCCGTAGTGTAATGGTAGCGCATCCAACCGGCAATTGGAAGGCCCTGGGTTCGATTCCCGGGCGGTTCGCCTCATTTTTCATTTATTCGTTATTTCTCTTCCCCGTGTGCAGAGACGCTCCTTGTTTACGTCGTTTCTATTCATTTATATACTGCGTGGTCATTGCAGTTAAATGCATATTATATATATATATATATATATATATATATATATATGTGTAAAAGCATAAGGGAAATTGCTTTTCCTCGCCTCTCTCTCTCATGGCTTGAAGGTGTAAACAACGTAATAAAATTAAAAAACGTGGGCAAGAATAGATCCATAGAAAAGGCAAATTTTATTTTGTTTCCCAAAAAAATTGCCCGCCAAACAACACACTACTGAGCGTCTATAAAAACGCGAGTCCACTTCAAGTCGACCTCATTTGCTCAATCCTCGCATCACTCGCTCCACATCTCTGACCTTCGTCATATAACTCCATTTGATCTCAGCCGGCCCGCCAACCTTCGAAACTCAGCTTGATCATACACGAAACTTGATCATCTCCGTTGAGGCTTACGACTATTTCATCCCTCCCCCCCAGAAGCAACACCCTGCAAAACTCAACCGGCGTCATCCGTCCGGCCTATGCTTCACTGAATACCCATCCATTCGACCTTCGAATCTTCACTTCCATTCAACAAGGATTTCCTCATCCAATCCGACTCATAGGTTCTCCCATTTTCATAGCCTATCTTCATCATCAAAACCCAGGTCTGTAAACCCCACATAGGCCACCAGCTCATTTGGCCTACAGAGTTTTCTTTCATCGTATTAAACATCCTTGCATAGCCTACAATCTGAACATACTCTCAGCCTAACCGAATAGGCTCTCTGATGTGTTTTCATATCGTAGAATCAAACTCACCATTACAACCGCAAATAGGATTACTTATTATGACGTGACATAACCTAATCTAAAATAATCTGACTCATCTTAACTCAAAAAAGTTAATATAACCCATCAAATAAATTCTTAATAAATTATCCTGTTCAGTTTCCAACGATGGGAGAAAACCAGGCCAGGGAGGAAACAAAATTGATGTTTCGACCTTTTCCAGTTTGTGTACCGTTTTTCATATAATTTATTTTTGAGAATATTTTTGTTAAAACTAACGAAAATATCACGACTTAACCTAACCAATTATCAAGAGCGTACAGTTGATCTATTAGTAAATAGTAAATACTATTCCAGAAACAAACAATGTTATAATTAATAATATATCAACTGTACGCCCTTGATAATTGATTAGGTTAAGTCGTGATATTTTCGTTAGTATAAATTATATGAAAAACGGTACACAAACTGGAAAAGGTCCTGATGTTTTCATGTAATTGTTTAAAAATGATTATTACATTAATTTTATAAAGGGACTAACAAATTTTATAGTATTTATTATTTTATCCTAATTTTGCCCCAAAGTTTATGGCTTTAACTGGGCTCTCGGATTAAATATAAAAAGTAATACATCTCACTGTATTACTGTTATTATCATTATACCATTAATAATAGAATGGCCACTATAAGTATTATTATTGTCACTAATATTAATACTATCATGAACTAAGAATAGGGAGCTGATACACATGACCGAGTAATACACAGAATATCCTAAGAATAAACGTACCAATTTGTTTAGAAGACAAATAACATTTTGAAAGAACTAAAGCACAGAAATAAGGAAACACACAAATAATTATTTTAATAATCATACACTGCATAAATATATAAATAATACTTAAAAATAAATTAAAATAATAAATAAACTAAAAAATATATTAAAAATAGGAAAAACGCTATTGGGTCTTCAGATATGTATAATCCTGAAGAATAAATTCTTATACTGAAATAAATGCACAAATTGTATATAATGAAAATCCCAAACAATCTAAAATTAACCCTTTCAATAGGAGACATACATATGAATGTCCGATTAGCGCGCTCCATAATAAGACATTTCTGCTTTTAGTTATAAATATTTAAGTTTTGGACATACGCACGTATGTCGTCGTATATTGGAGTGTTAATCGGACATACGCACGTATGTCGTATATTGGAGCGTGCTAATCGGACATACGCACGTTCGCACGTACGCACGCATGTCGCCGTATTGAAAGGGTTAAATTATAAACATGGACAATGCTTTTCGAGGAGAAACACCCTTCTTCGTCAGGCCCAAAGAAAAACTAAAAGTTAGAAAAACACAGGGTTCCGACATTGATAGGACTAAATTATCGTACAAGATATGGAAAACTGATGTGTGGGTAGTTGGGAGGTAACGAAAATGGTTCACTGAGTAGGTAGGTAGTTAATCTAACAATTATTAAATTCCTTTTATGTCAATAACTGGGTGGATGAAACCAATTGGTTGCTCACCAGAGTTATTCTCCACACTAGTATTTATATACTGTGTGACAAGAGCGTGCTCGGTAATAGATATACATTACCGATCAACCAACCACAAAAAGACGAAGGAGACGCTGGTGGAAAAAGCCCCGCGAAAAGAAGACAAGAGAGAACGAAAACGAGGAACGGGGCGAGAAGACGGAACGAGAGAAGGGACAAGAACAGACAACGAAAAAGATCCCCACCAGCAAGTACGCTCTCTACAATTAGACAGAAGGGGAAAAGAGACTCTCTAATAACTAGCAGTAAGTGACTAATTGTGTTTTTAACCCATTTAGAAGTAAACGCATTAAATTAAGCTGGGTCAGACAACTTAGGCCTACATTGTGGCCTAAGACCTAGCATCAACGCATAGCTTAACAAAGGTGAAGGTAGATTGCCCTAACCTAATTTGGTGAGGAATCCTACTGTGGACCTCAATTTATCTGCCCGCTCTGGACCATTTCCGGAATCTCTAGGCTGACCCCTACAAGGCTAGACTTAATCTACTCTATAGTTAGACTGGAGATATAAGGGGTGGGTTAATTGTGGACCAATTCATACAGAGCATTTTTCACATTGGTGGTCGTGTGTGGGGAATTTACAAACCTTAATCTTACTTAACAAAAATTGCAGAATTAGGCTAAATGGTCTAGCCTAAGCCTAACCTAATCAAGCCTAAAGTAACAAACTTGCCTAATTAGGTCTACAACCTAGGGCCTAACTAGGAAACATTTACATTTAAGGTGTCTCATTCTCTTATAAGCTTAGACCTGAGTGACACATAAGTACTTGGGGGGATTAAACCAAATTTAAAACTTGACTGTTTTGTCTGATTACTCAATTTATTTGATCTCTCTTCTCTGGTAATTTCTTCTTGTCCTATATTTCATTACGATCCCCAGTTAAACAATTTTGACTTAAACATGGACACTGTAGGGTGGATCGATTTTACATTTTTTTCGATTTCCATATTCTAATAGAGACAAAAACTTGCGCATGCATGAGAAAATAGCCTCTGCAAAATCTTAGCTTAATAAGTAATCATCTTCTGCCCCCGGCAGAGCGATGAAAATCATATTTTAGTAGTCAAAAACGTATTTTTAAACACTAGCCTAGAGTCATAAAATTTTGCGTGTGTGTTATTTCATGCCTAAGCAACGATATAAATGCTATGGGAAATATATAAATGCATTATTTAAGACAAAGAGCCGATCTGAAAATATGTATAATATACATATTTTCAGATCGGCTCTTTGTCTTAAATAATGCATTTATATATTTCCCATAGCATTTATATCGTTGCTTAGGCATGAAATAACACACACGCAAAATTTTATGACTCTAGGCTAGGGTTTAAAAATACGTTTTTGACTACTAAAATATGATATTCATCGCTCTGCCGGGGGCAGAAGATGATTACCTATTAAGCTAAGATTTTGCAGAGGCTATTTTCTCATGCATGCGCAAGTTTTTGTCTCTATTAGAATATGGAAATCGAAAAAAATGTAAAATCGATCCACCCTAATTATTGGACAGTGAGGAATTGAAACAATTAAAAAAGAAAAAGAAGGGAAAGTTGGGTGCTGTTACAAAGGCCATGAACACTTTTAACAAAATTACACAACCAGGCAAGGAAGATTTAGAGTTAGTAATTATTAAATTGGATAACTTAAAAAAGGATATAATAGTTAGTGATGAGAGTATTTCAAAGTTAATTGAACCTGAAATAGCTGATGAACAACTTATACACTTTTACTCTGATAATGAGCAGCAGGTAGCCTTAATTGTACAACACATAAGGAGATTACAGTCTCGTTTGACTGACTTAACACCAAATAAACCTATTTCTGATTTTAATCAAAGTAGAGCTAACTTTCAACCAAATTTAAGTGGCATGCAAAATCCTGAGTCACAAGAATTTAGGGCTCAGTTACCCACTTTGCTAGTACCAACATTTGAAGGGGACACGGTACAATTCCCATCTTTCATTGAAAAATTTGAGAGTTTAATAGGAAATAAACCTTATATTTCAACTGTTGATAAGTTTAGCTACTTAACTAGTTTCCTTAAAGGCCCAGCCTATAACCTGATAGCCTATTTACCAGCTGTAGGGAATTCATATGAAGTAGCTATTGATCTCTTAAAACGTAATTACATTAATAAAGATGAGATTGTATATGAATTATCTCAACAAATTTATGATTTTGCACCCATAAAAGATAACCATAGTGATATGGAAAATTTTTATTCAAAATTAGAAGCTATTATAGGACAACTGGTTAGCAATGAGATAGATATTAAAGCTTCATCTTGGATTATACAAGGCATAGTTCTTAGGTGCCTTCCTTTGAGGGTTAAAGATGTTTTATTTCTAAAAACGGGAGAAAATTATCCTAATCTTGAAAATGTCAGAAAACACTTTCCTACTATCCTAACTAATTACAAATTGAGAAATATTCCAACACAAAATAAGACCCAGACTATGGATAAACCAAAGACTGTTCCCAGAGACCAACTAGCTACAGCCAAACAGACAAGACTTGATACTGTAGAATCAAATGTGACCAACTGTAATACACGAACACCTACATTACAGAACTTTAATGTAACTGCTGCCTCAACTTACACACCACATTGCAAATTTTGTGCAAGTGATGAACATAGTAGTACTGGGTGTGACAAATATTCAGACTTTAACTCAAGAGCTAAAAGATGTGAACAGTTGAACCTATGTAAAAAGTGTACTGGCCAGGGACATTATAAGAAAGACTGTAAATCTAGGTTAAGATTCAATTGTAAGTTTTGTAAAAGTTTACGACATGTCTCATCAATGTGTGATTCACCAAAGTGTCCAAACAACAGTACTCAAACTCAAAAGATACCTCCTCCAAACAAAGGTAATCAAGAAAATGCCACTTTCATGGGACATTCTGTTTGTTCAAACAACGTAACAAGAAATACTGAGATTCTTTTACCAACTATTACTTTGGACTTAGTGAATGGTGAGGGTAGTACCACTCCAGTGAGATGTCTTATAGACTGTTGTTCTCAACAAACATTTGTTTCGCAAAATGTAGTTAATAAATTGGGTTTGACACCAAATCCGAATGAACAAAAACTCAGTATCGCATCCTTTGTTAAGGATAACTCTGACAAAAATAGCTATAAGACAATTGACCTAGAACTACATTTAGAAAATAAATTAGAGAAAATTGAAGCAGTTATTATTTCAAAAGTAGGACAAAACAAACTGGTTATACCCAAACTAGAACAAACCATAAATCATTTGGAAAAACACTACAATATAGCTGATAGACATATCACAAACAACACAGTAGCTAACATTGAAATGTTAATAGGGGCAGATTATATTAATCTTATTCATAAGGGCATAGTGAAGATAGGTGATGGTATAGCTTATCAGACTATATCAGGGATAGCCCCTTTGGGTGACCTATCCAAATACAACCTAGACCTAAACAAAAATAGTTCATGACCAATAAATACTATGTGCCTCAACTCAGTCCTACGTAACACCTGTAAGAATAGCAACACTTTGAATAATATTATATCAACTGAGAACATTAATTCATCACTATCAAATGAAACTTTGGATGAGGCAATTCAAACTTTATGGTTGCTAGAATCTGTGGGTATACATGACACAAATCAAACTTCAGAAGATCAGTTAATGGTAGAAAGATTTGAAGACACCATTCAATGCAAAGACAATAGTTATTTTGTTGAGTTACCTTGGAAAATAAATTGTCCAACTTTAAGAGATATTCTCAAAGTAGCTGAAGGACATTTATATAAAGTAATGAAAAAACTCAAACAAGATAATAAAATTAAAATGTATAATGATGTCTTCAAAGAACAGCTACAGAAAGGCTTCATTGAAGAAGTAACAAATAACCATTTTAAAAAAGATGGTTGTCATTATTTAACCCACAGGGGGGTTTATCGACAAGATGCCCCAACAACAAAACTCAGAGTAGTATATAACTGTAGCCTCAAAGACAGTGATAAACACAGTTTGAATGATTGCCTGATTGAGGGTCCTAATCTCATTTCTGACCTTGTGAAGATCTTACTGAGGTTCAGGTTAGATAAATATGCCGTACAAAGTGACATTTCAAAGGCATTTTGAGAATAAATCTTAAAAATGAATATGATAAGAACCAACTTAGGTTCTTATGGTTCAAGGATCCATTTGATTTGAATAAAGGGTTCATAACCTATAGATTTAATGTTGTGTTGTTTGGAGCCAATTGCTCACCTAGCCTATTAGCATTGACAATTAGACATCATTTGAACCGGTTTAATAACTCTTTAACATTGAACTTCCTCAAGGAACATTTTTACGTAGACAATCTAATAGGCTCAACAACAACAAAATCTGAATTATCTGAAGTCTATGAACACTCTCAAAACATTATGCAACAAGGTAACTTTGAACTTAGATAGTGGATTTCAAATGATGAGGATTTAAACAAAAAGATTTTAAAGGATAATAATGGTCTTACTGAGCCATCAGACAAAGTTAAAACTTTAGGTATGAACTGGTATTTGGATGCAACTTCTAACAGTCATGATTCAATCTGTACTAAAGGTTTTAAACTTGATGAGGAAGCAAACACTAAAAGACAAATATTATCAGAGGCTTCAAAAATTTTTGACCCCATGGGTCTATTCCTGCCTTCAACAATAAAATCAAAGATTCTCCTCCAAGAAGTTTGGAGGACAAATGTTGGGTGGGATGATCCAATAACAAATGAAGATCAAAAATCTTGGAAGAAGTTAGCTGCTGATTTAACAAAAGTGCAGAACGTTAAAATTAAAAGGTGCTGTGGGTTTAGGGATAAGCCCCAGAGACTTCATGTGTTTGCTGATGCAAGCACACAAGCTTATGGGTGCTGTGCGTATCTTGTAAGTCCTACAGAAAGTCATCTAATTTATGCAAAAGGGAAAGTTGCACCTCTCAAACCTACCCGAACCATACCTCAACTGGAACTATTGGCTGCTGCATTAGCCATTAAAACCATTTCATTGCTTAAGGATGCTTACCATGATGTGAACATAACTGATATCCACATCTGGCTTGACAGTCAGATTTGTCTTGCCTGGATACGGAATGATAGCATTAATAGTAAGAATATCTTTGTAAGAAATAGGCTAAAAGAAATAGCTGAAGCTAATGAAAGCCTACAAGTAAACTTTCACTATGTTCCAACTAAACAAAATCCAGCAGACTTTCTGACCAGAGGTTTATCCTACAAGTTGTTGAAGTCAAACAAAACTTGGTTCATGGGACCTAAGTGGCTCTGTAATACAGACCAATGGCCTGTGGAACAAGTTAACTTGATATTAAATTTAATCTTTTCAAATGAAAAGGTTGAGCCAATCACTAATTATGAACATTATTCTGATTTCAGCAAACTTGTCAGGGTCACAGCCTACTGTTTGAGGTTTGCTCACAACTGTTTAACTACAATAAACAAACAGCTAAATAAAAACAATCATAATTATACAGAAGTTGCAACCAAGTACTGGATAGGGCATGCACAACAAAAGGAGTACAATAAAGAGTTAGAATTCTTGACTAATGGGAAACAAACAAAAGAACCTGTACCATCAGTAGTTGTGGATCTAAATTTGTTCAGAGATGAGGAAGGCCTTCTAAGGTGTAAAGGGAGATTAGACAAATCAAAACTGTCATACAAAAGCAAACATCCAATCCTTTTACCTAGATTTAGCTATTTGACAACATTAATCATCAGAAAAACACACAATGATGTACATCATGGGAGTACCACAGACACTAACTACATTAAGAAAAACTTATTGGATACCCAAGGGAAGGATCACTGTTAAAACAGTCCTGAGTGAGTGTGTCACATGTAGGCGTATTCATGCTAGGCCCTATAGGAAACCAAATCCTCCTGCTTTGCCAGAGGAGAGAGTTACTCTCTACAGACCCTTTGAGACTGTAGGCATTGACTATACAGGAGCATTGACTGTAGGGGTGGTTGACACTGAACAAAAAATGTACATTGTACTGTTTACATGTGCTGCCTCACGAGCTGTTTATCTGGACGTTGTGGAGGACCTTACAGCAGAATCTTTTGTTGCTGTCTTTAAGAGATTCTGTGCACGGCATTCAGTACCCAAGACAGTTTGGACTGACAATGCTACATATTTCAAGGCTGGTGAACAAGTCATCCACGACTTGTTAAGCAATGAACTCACACAATTATATACAAAATTCAAACATAAAGTGGAAGTATATTCCGGTTGCCTCTCCTTGGTATGGTTCTATCTGGGAGAGGAATATACAAACAGTAAAGAATTGCTTGAAGAAAGCAATTGGTAAAAAACAGATACACTTGTTTGAGTTGCTCACTCTCCTGGCTGAGATTGAGAACATCATTAAACAATAGACCACTCACTTATGTGAGTGACAACATTAATGACCGGAACCATTAACTCCAAATCATTTGATTCGAAGAGAACAAGTTAGTCTCCTGCCGGACTACAATATAGACTCTTCAGAAGACCCAAACTGACTCAACGACATGATGAGCTCCAGACTAAGTTACAACATTTAACCAGAGTTAAAGCTCATTTTATTAACAGTGGAAAACTGAGTACTTGATGGGTCTAAGGGAGAGACATAAACAAATGACTAAGAAGGATTGGTCTGACACAATTAAGGTAGGGGACCTTGTTCTCATACATGACAGTACTCCAAGACAATACTGGCCTCTGGCTAGAGTTTTAGAACTCAGACCAGGGGCAGACGGGGTAACAAGAGTGTCAAATTAAGGACTTCAACGGGTGACACAACAAGGACATTTCTCTTTTGTACCCCTTAGAGTCTGGACCCAAAACAATGGACTTTGGAGAACCTTCTCACCGACAGTAACAACTGGAGACCACTGAACTTCCAGTAACTATTCCTTTGACAGTAGGAGTGGTAACGCATCCTACTACAACATTGACAGACACAAGACCTCAGCGACAAACAGCATTAAAGGCGCGACTAGTTTTACAACAAAAAATAGATGCTGGGGAATTTAATTTTATCTTCTAACTTTCACTTTTTCTTTTCTTATGGTAAAGACCATAGACAGTTTTCATCCTATGGATGTATATTTTCTCTTCTAATTAAATGCTACATCTTCTCCATGAGAAGGTGAGGATAGGCACTGTTAATCAGATTAACAGGCATTTGCAGTCAAATAGTTAGCTAGTCTACACTCAGACATAAAAATTGGTGACACTGACACCAAATTTTTATCTCCCGGGGCCCCCAGTATATGGAAAACTGATGTGTGGGTAGTTGGGAGGTAACGAAAATGGTTCACTGAGTAGGTAGGTAGTTAATCTAACAATTATTAAATTCCTTTTATGTCAATAACTGGGTGGATGAAACCAATTGGTTGCTCACCAGAGTTATTCTCCACACTAGTATTTATATACTGTGTGACAAGAGCGTGCTCGGTAATAGATATACATTACCGATCAACCAACCACAAAAAGACGAAGGAGACGCTGGTGGAAAAAGCCCCGCGAAAAGAAGACAAGAGAGAACGAAAACGAGGAACGGGGCGAGAAGACGGAACGAGAGAAGGGACAAGAACAGACAACGAAAAAGATCCCACCAGCAAGTACGCTCTCTACAATTAGACAGAAGGGGAAAAGAGACTCTCTAATAACTAGCAGTAAGTGACTAATTGTGTTTTTAACCCAT
This sequence comes from Bathynomus jamesi, assembly GCA_023014485.1. Taxonomy (NCBI): domain Eukaryota; kingdom Metazoa; phylum Arthropoda; class Malacostraca; order Isopoda; family Cirolanidae; genus Bathynomus; species Bathynomus jamesi. The sequence goes on along the minus strand of JAJOZX010005538.1, from coordinate 176,381 downwards.
TTAGAAGTAAACGCATTAAATTAAGCTGGGTCAGACAACTTAGGCCTACATTGTGGCCTAAGACCTAGCATCAACGCATAGCTTAACAAAGGTGAAGGTAGATTGCCCTAACCTAATTTGGTGAGGAATCCTACTGTGGACCTCAATTTATCTGCCCGCTCTGGACCATTTCCGGAATCTCTAGGCTGACCCCTACAAGGCTAGACTTAATCTACTCTATAGTTAGACTGGAGATATAAGGGTGGGTTAATTGTGGACCAATTCATACAGAGCATTTTTCACATTGGTGGTCCGTGTGTGGGGAATTTACAAACCTTAATCTTACTTAACAAAAATTGCAGAATTAGGCTAAATGGTCTAGCCTAAGCCTAACCTAATCAAGCCTAAAGTAACAAACTTGCCTAATTAGGTCTACAACCTAGGGCCTAACTAGGAAACATTTACATTTAAGGTGTCTCATTCTCTTATAAGCTTAGACCTGAGTGACACATAAGTACTTGGGGGGATTAACCAAATTTAAAACTTGACTGTTTTGTCTGATTACTCAATTTATTTGATCTCTCTTCTCTGGTAATTTCTTCTTGTCCTATATTTCATTACGATCCCCAGTTAAACAATTTTGACTTAAACATGGACACTGTAGGGTGGATCGATTTTACATTTTTTTCGATTTCCATATTCTAATAGAGACAAAAACTGCGCATGCATGAGAAAATAGCCTCTGCAAAATCTTAGCTTAATAAGTAATCATCTTCTGCCCCCGGCAGAGCGATGAAAATCATATTTTAGTAGTCAAAAACGTATTTTTAAACACTAGCCTAGAGTCATAAAATTTTGCGTGTGTGTTATTTCATGCCTAAGCAACGATATAAATGCTATGGGAAATATATAAATGCATTATTTAAGACAAAGAGCCGATCTGAAAATATGTATAATATACATATTTTCAGATCGGCTCTTTGTCTTAAATAATGCATTTATATATTTCCCATAGCATTTATATCGTTGCTTAGGCATGAAATAACACACACGCAAAATTTTATGACTCTAGGCTAGGGTTTAAAAATACGTTTTTGACTACTAAAATATGATATTCATCGCTCTGCCGGGGGCAGAAGATGATTACCTATTAAGCTAAGATTTTGCAGAGGCTATTTTCTCATGCATGCGCAAGTTTTTGTCTCTATTAGAATATGGAAATCGAAAAAAATGTAAAATCGATCCACCCTAATTATTGGACAGTGAGGAATTGAAACAATTAAAAAAGAAAAAGAAGGGAAAGTTGGGTGCTGTTACAAAGGCCATGAACACTTTTAACAAAATTACACAACCAGGCAAGGAAGATTTAGAGTTAGTAATTATTAAATTGGATAACTTAAAAAAGGATATAATAGTTAGTGATGAGAGTATTTCAAAGTTAATTGAACCTGAAATAGCTGATGAACAACTTATACACTTTTACTCTGATAATGAGCAGCAGGTAGCCTTAATTGTACAACACATAAGGAGATTACAGTCTCGTTTGACTGACTTAACACCAAATAAACCTATTTCTGATTTTAATCAAAGTAGAGCTAACTTTCAACCAAATTTAAGTGGCATGCAAAATCCTGAGTCACAAGAATTTAGGGCTCAGTTACCCACTTTGCTAGTACCAACATTTGAAGGGGACACGGTACAATTCCCATCTTTCATTGAAAAATTTGAGAGTTTAATAGGAAATAAACCTTATATTTCAACTGTTGATAAGTTTAGCTACTTAACTAGTTTCCTTAAAGGCCCAGCCTATAACCTGATAGCCTATTTACCAGCTGTAGGGAATTCATATGAAGTAGCTATTGATCTCTTAAAACGTAATTACATTAATAAAGATGAGATTGTATATGAATTATCTCAACAAATTTATGATTTTGCACCCATAAAAGATAACCATAGTGATATGGAAAATTTTTATTCAAAATTAGAAGCTATTATAGGACAACTGGTTAGCAATGAGATAGATATTAAAGCTTCATCTTGGATTATACAAGGCATAGTTCTTAGGTGCCTTCCTTTGAGGGTTAAAGATGTTTTATTCTAAAAACGGGAGAAAATTATCCTAATCTTGAAAATGTCAGAAAACACTTTCCTACTATCCTAACTAATTACAAATTGAGAAATATTCCAACACAAAATAAGACCCAGACTATGGATAAACCAAAGACTGTTCCCAGAGACCAACTAGCTACAGCCAAACAGACAAGACTTGATACTGTAGAATCAAATGTGACCAACTGTAATACACGAACACCTACATTACAGAACTTTAATGTAACTGCTGCCTCAACTTACACACCACATTGCAAATTTTGTGCAAGTGATGAACATAGTAGTACTGGGTGTGACAAATATTCAGACTTTAACTCAAGAGCTAAAAGATGTGAACAGTTGAACCTATGTAAAAAGTGTACTGGCCAGGGACATTATAAGAAAGACTGTAAATCTAGGTTAAGATTCAATTGTAAGTTTTGTAAAAGTTTACGACATGTCTCATCAATGTGTGATTCACCAAAGTGTCCAAACAACAGTACTCAAACTCAAAAGATACCTCCTCCAAACAAAGGTAATCAAGAAAATGCCACTTTCATGGGACATTCTGTTTGTTCAAACAACGTAACAAGAAATACTGAGATTCTTTTACCAACTATTACTTTGGACTTAGTGAATGGTGAGGGTAGTACCACTCCAGTGAGATGTCTTATAGACTGTTGTTCTCAACAAACATTTGTTTCGCAAAATGTAGTTAATAAATTGGGTTTGACACCAAATCCGAATGAACAAAAACTCAGTATCGCATCCTTTGTTAAGGATAACTCTGACAAAAATAGCTATAAGACAATTGACCTAGAACTACATTTAGAAAATAAATTAGAGAAAATTGAAGCAGTTATTATTTCAAAAGTAGGACAAAACAAACTGGTTATACCCAAACTAGAACAAACCATAAATCATTTGGAAAAACTACAATATAGCTGATAGACATATCACAAACAACACAGTAGCTAACATTGAAATGTTAATAGGGGCAGATTATATTAATCTTATTCATAAGGGCATAGTGAAGATAGGTGATGGTATAGCTTATCAGACTATATCAGGGATAGCCCCTTTGGGTGACCTATCCAAATACAACCTAGACCTAAACAAAAATAGTTCATGACCAATAAATACTATGTGCCTCAACTCAGTCCTACGTAACACCTGTAAGAATAGCAACACTTTGAATAATATTATATCAACTGAGAACATTAATTCATCACTATCAAATGAAACTTTGGATGAGGCAATTCAAACTTTATGGTTGCTAGAATCTGTGGGTATACATGACACAAATCAAACTTCAGAAGATCAGTTAATGGTAGAAAGATTTGAAGACACCATTCAATGCAAAGACAATAGTTATTTTGTTGAGTTACCTTGGAAAATAAATTGTCCAACTTTAAGAGATATTCTCAAAGTAGCTGAAGGACATTTATATAAAGTAATGAAAAAACTCAAACAAGATAATAAAATTAAAATGTATAATGATGTCTTCAAAGAACAGCTACAGAAAGGCTTCATTGAAGAAGTAACAAATAACCATTTTAAAAAAGATGGTTGTCATTATTTAACCCAGGGGGGTTTATCGACAAGATGCCCCAACAACAAAACTCAGAGTAGTATATAACTGTAGCCTCAAAGACAGTGATAAACACAGTTTGAATGATTGCCTGATTGAGGGTCCTAATCTCATTTCTGACCTTGTGAAGATCTTACTGAGGTTCAGGTTAGATAAATATGCCGTACAAAGTGACATTTCAAAGGCATTTTTGAGAATAAATCTTAAAAATGAATATGATAAGAACCAACTTAGGTTCTTATGGTTCAAGGATCCATTTGATTTGAATAAAGGGTTCATAACCTATAGATTTAATGTTGTGTTGTTTGGAGCCAATTGCTCACCTAGCCTATTAGCATTGACAATTAGACATCATTTGAACCGGTTTAATAACTCTTTAACATTGAACTTCCTCAAGGAACATTTTTACGTAGACAATCTAATAGGCTCAACAACAACAAAATCTGAATTATCTGAAGTCTATGAACACTCTCAAAACATTATGCAACAAGGTAACTTTGAACTTAGATAGTGGATTTCAAATGATGAGGATTTAAACAAAAAGATTTTAAAGGATAATAATGGTCTTACTGAGCCATCAGACAAAGTTAAAACTTTAGGTATGAACTGGTATTTGGATGCAACTTCTAACAGTCATGATTCAATCTGTACTAAAGGTTTTAAACTTGATGAGGAAGCAAACACTAAAAGACAAATATTATCAGAGGCTTCAAAAATTTTTGACCCCATGGGTCTATTCCTGCCTTCAACAATAAAATCAAAGATTCTCCTCCAAGAAGTTTGGAGGACAAATGTTGGGTGGGATGATCCAATAACAAATGAAGATCAAAAATCTTGGAAGAAGTTAGCTGCTGATTTAACAAAAGTGCAGAACGTTAAAATTAAAAGGTGCTGTGGGTTTAGGGATAAGCCCCAGAGACTTCATGTGTTTGCTGATGCAAGCACACAAGCTTATGGGTGCTGTGCGTATCTTGTAAGTCCTACAGAAAGTCATCTAATTTATGCAAAAGGGAAAGTTGCACCTCTCAAACCTACCCGAACCATACCTCAACTGGAACTATTGGCTGCTGCATTAGCCATTAAAACCATTTCATTGCTTAAGGATGCTTACCATGATGTGAACATAACTGATATCCACATCTGGCTTGACAGTCAGATTTGTCTTGCCTGGATACGGAATGATAGCATTAATAGTAAGAATATCTTTGTAAGAAATAGGCTAAAAGAAATAGCTGAAGCTAATGAAAGCCTACAAGTAAACTTTCACTATGTTCCAACTAAACAAAATCCAGCAGACTTTCTGACCAGAGGTTTATCCTACAAGTTGTTGAAGTCAAACAAAACTTGGTTCATGGGACCTAAGTGGCTCTGTAATACAGACCAATGGCCTGTGGAACAAGTTAACTTGACATTAAATTTAATCTTTTCAAATGAAAAGGTTGAGCCAATCACTAATTATGAACATTATTCTGATTTCAGCAAACTTGTCAGGGTCACAGCCTACTGTTTGAGGTTTGCTCACAACTGTTTAACTACAATAAACAAACAGCTAAATAAAAACAATCATAATTATACAGAAGTTGCAACCAAGTACTGGATAGGGCATGCACAACAAAAGGAGTACAATAAAGAGTTAGAATTCTTGACTAATGGGAAACAAACAAAAGAACCTGTACCATCAGTAGTTGTGGATCTAAATTTGTTCAGAGATGAGGAAGGCCTTCTAAGGTGTAAAGGGAGATTAGACAAATCAAAACTGTCATACAAAAGCAAACATCCAATCCTTTTACCTAGATTTAGCTATTTGACAACATTAATCATCAGAAAAACACACAATGATGTACATCATATGGGAGTACCACAGACACTAACTACATTAAGAAAAACTTATTGGATACCCAAGGGAAGGATCACTGTTAAAACAGTCCTGAGTGAGTGTGTCACATGTAGGCGTATTCATGCTAGGCCCTATAGGAAACCAAATCCTCCTGCTTTGCCAGAGGAGAGAGTTACTCTCTACAGACCCTTTGAGACTGTAGGCATTGACTATACAGGAGCATTGACTGTAGGGGTGGTTGACACTGAACAAAAAATGTACATTGTACTGTTTACATGTGCTGCCTCACGAGCTGTTTATCTGGACGTTGTGGAGGACCTTACAGCAGAATCTTTTGCTGTCTTTAAGAGATTCTGTGCACGGCATTCAGTACCCAAGACAGTTTGGACTGACAATGCTACATATTTCAAGGCTGGTGAACAAGTCATCCACGACTTGTTAAGCAATGAACTCACACAATTATATATACAAAATTCAAACATAAAGTGGAAGTATATTCCGGTTGCCTCTCCTTGGTATGGTTCTATCTGGGAGAGGAATATACAAACAGTAAAGAATTGCTTGAAGAAAGCAATTGGTAAAAAACAGATACACTTGTTTGAGTTGCTCACTCTCCTGGCTGAGATTGAGAACATCATTAACAATAGACCACTCACTTATGTGAGTGACAACATTAATGACCCGGAACCATTAACTCCAAATCATTTGATTCGAAGAGAACAAGTTAGTCTCCTGCCGGACTACAATATAGACTCTTCAGAAGACCCAAACTGGACTCAACGACATGATGAGCTCCAGACTAAGTTACAACATTTAACCAGAGTTAAAGCTCATTTTATTAAACAGTGGAAAACTGAGTACTTGATGGGTCTAAGGGAGAGACATAAACAAATGACTAAGAAGGATTGGTCTGACACAATTAAGGTAGGGGACCTTGTTCTCATACATGACAGTACTCCAAGACAATACTGGCCTCTGGCTAGAGTTTTAGAACTCAGACCAGGGGCAGACGGGGTAACAAGAGTGGTCAAATTAAGGACTTCAACGGGTGACACAACAAGAGACATTTCTCTTTTGTACCCCTTAGAGTCTGGACCCAAAACAATGGACTTTGGAGAACCTTCTCCACCGACAGTAACAACTGGAGACACTGAACTTCCAGTAACTATTCCTTTGACAGTAGGAGTGGTAACGCATCCTACTACAACATTGACAGACACAAGACCTCAGCGACAAACAGCATTAAAGGCGCGACTAGTTTTACAACAAAAAATAGATGCTGGGGAATTGTAATTTTATCTTCTAACTTTCACTTTTTCTTTTCTTATGGTAAAGACCATAGACAGTTTCATCCTATGGATGTATATTTTCTCTTCTAATTAAATGCTACATCTTCTCCATGAGAAGGTGAGGATAGGCACTGTTAATCAGATTAACAGGCATTTGCAGTCAAATAGTTAGCTAGTCTACACTCAGACATAAAAATTGGTGACACTGACACCAAAATTTTTATCTCCCGGGGCCCCCAGTATATGGAAAACTGATGTGTGGGTAGTTGGGAGGTAACGAAAATGGTTCACTGAGTAGGTAGGTAGTTAATCTAACAATTATTAAATTCCTTTTATGTCAATAACTGGGTGGATGAAACCAATTGGTTGCTCACCAGAGTTATTCTCCACACTAGTATTTATATACTGTGTGACAAGAGCGTGCTCGGTAATAGATATACATTACCGATCAACCAACCACAAAAAGACGAAGGAGACGCTGGTGGAAAAAGCCCCGCGAAAAGAAGACAAGAGAGAACGAAAACGAGGAACGGGGCGAGAAGACGGAACGAGAGAAGGGACAAGAACAGACAACGAAAAGATCCCCACCAGCAAGTACGCTCTCTACAATTAGACAGAAGGGGAAAAGAGACTCTCTAATAACTAGCAGTAAGTGACTAATTGTGTTTTTAACCCAGTTAGAAGTAAACGCATTAAATTAAGCTGGGTCAGACAACTTAGGCCTACATTGTGGCCTAAGACCTAGCATCAACGCATAGCTTAACAAAGGTGAAGGTAGATTGCCCTAACCTAATTTGGTGAGGAATCCTACTGTGGACCTCAATTTATCTGCCCGCTCTGGACCATTTCCGGAATCTCTAGGCTGACCCCTACAAGGCTAGACTTAATCTACTCTATAGTTAGACTGGAGATATAAGGGGTGGGTTAATTGTGGACCAATTCATACATAGCATTTTTCACACAAGACATGAAAAATGGGAAAGGAGAGAGAGGGGAACTGGTGGAGGAGGGGAAAAGGTGGTGAGAGGAAAGAGTGAGAAAAGGGGAAAAAGCGGGGGAAAAGGGGAGTGCCAGTAGAGGGAAATTTTATCCTTGATAAAATCTTAATCCGTCAACGGATTTTGATTTAAAAAAATAAAAGAAAAATAAATAAAAAATAAAATAATATATATATATATATATTATATATATAAATGTGGCGTCACATTATGAATTTTAGTGGCCACCACTTAAAAAGATAAAAAGTAATAAAATTTGAAATATGTATGGCTCAGAGGCCACTTGATATAATGCAGCACGCTGACCCAATGCTACTATGACTGTAGTGTATACTTACCTAACCTAACTTAACCGAGAGAGTGCAACCACGTTCAATTAATATTTCAAAATGATTTTTGGAATAACATTCCTTACCGAAAGAAAATATATTCTCCTCAACACAAATACATGTTGTAAATAAAATAACTTAGCCTAACCTACCCTAACCTACAGCGCACAATTTCGACAGCACGCTGAAACATACATATTAGGGCTGGTCGAAATTTTATACTGAATAACCACGCATTGCAGGGGGTTTCTATGGCTCCGAAAAGCCTTCTGCTAACTTTTTTTTGCTGTGCGAAGTGTTGTCGGAGTAGCACAATTTTGGGGTTTTTGCCTCTCATGTCTTGTACTCTGACATATAATAACATTTTTCCTGGTGTTTTAAATCATATTGCAATGATGCAAAATTAAATGCTAATTGAAATATGATATATAAATGAAACAAAATATATTATTTATTGACAATAGCCATTTAGCAGCATTATATTAAGATTTTAAATTATAGACATATTGAAGAAGGTATAGAAAAGGTTAAAATTTAAAAAAATGAAACAATGTTACAACCAGACGTTTTTCTAAAGTGATCTTCCTTCATTGTTCCTGTAAATTCTTACTTCCATTGCCCTTTCGTGTTAAAATTAGGCATTTTTTTTTCCTAGATTCTAAAAGATTTAGAATAAATTTTTGACGATTTTCATAGCCATATCGTTCTTCTGATGCTTTTCTCACGAGACTGACAGCGCTCTCCAGTTTCTGACCATGACACGGGTATGGTGGAATCATCAGTAACTCGGCATGAGCTTTGATAATGTCACTGTCGCTGAATTCATTTAGCAAAGGTGGTGCATATATGGTTTCTCTCTCCAAATCAACCATTTCGGTGTAATCTTCTGCCTTCAAGTTGAGTGTTTTAGAAAGTTCAAAGTTTTTCAGTTTCGGGGAAGACTTTCTGGCCTCAATTATTCGCTGGATCGCAATTACTCTCACTTGTTATCTTTGATCCGTTATCATTGCTAAAATAATATTTTCCGGTGTGGAAAAATAGGAGCTACGTTTTAAGACTGATTCCATAACGTTTTGGAACTTTTCTTCAACATTTCTTACCAGTTGTATAAGGTACCAAAAATTTATGGCTCCATCGACCGCTTTTGGATGTGATTTAATTTGGAACCACCGGGGAGCATAGCACTGCATTATAATCTTCACAATGTCTTTGAAACCCTGTTCTGGTTTCAATGTTGATACATACAATCTTAGAGCACGATTAGCCCGAGTGAGCCATCGCGCATGATGAATATTTCCAGATTTCGAACTCAGGTTTTCGGGAACGCTGCCTGATTGAACTGATAAGCAGATGTCGTACAAGTACTTCTGATCCGTGCTGAGCTTTTACAACATCAGCAGGAATTTGTTTTATTCTTCCAATTACTGGAGTGAAATTAACTATTTTTAATTTTGTCAAATCATTTTTTATCGCTTTGCCAATATCACCTTTGAAACTGTCTGTTCCATTAGTCTGCCCATCAATTGCTTCAAATACATGCCTGAAAGGCACTTCATTCATGTGGAGCTGGCATACTAACCATTGCAAAGATCCATCTAGCTGAATCTCAATCAGTTTAATCACATCACCAACTTTTCCTGTATTTAATGCTGTTCCATCACATAGTAAGGCTTTCAAAGTGTCATTACTGTCTGTATCCAAAATTAAAGTCAAAATTTCTTCTGCTATGGATCGAGATGTCCCTTTATCTGGCATGAGATGTCTACATATAAACCTCCAGGCTCTTTGACAATGGTGCAGTGCTCTTCTTTTGTTTTACCTCCCTGCGTTAATGTATCATCCATTCTACTATGAAATCCTATGCATTCTAGATGTAAGTTCTCCGATTTTGCCTTAACAATATTTCTTTTACCAACTCGCACTCTTTCTCTTTCACTTTTTTCCTATCAAGCATGTTAGATTCTTTCAAAATTCCCATGTCTTTTAAAGCTGCACTTACAATGGCGGCCGCTGCTCTGCAGCTGACGCGATAGTGATCTGCAGTAATAACCAGCTCATCATAACGGTATCTGTTTTGTTCATGATCTGCTAACTCCAGTTCAGGTTTAAAATCATCATTTTCTTCAGTACTTGCATCCACTTCCATATCATCTAAGATGTCTAAACTTCCAGAAATGTCATTGAAAGAAGCCTCCATTTTCTCTTGAGCTCTTTGTTGAGCTCGTTGTTGCACTTCTTGTCTAACTTCACTTCTTCTTAATGCAGATGTTGTAGCTCGATCAATTGGTCCCAGTTGATTTCTGCGTTCTTTTTGTCCTATGGATTAAATTCTTGGACTGGAATCCTTTCGATACACCTGTACTGTGGCCTTTCTCTTGTTTTGCCATAGCAATCGCAACTGCATACGTCAAACATATCAAACGTTGACAACTTTGTGAAGAATTCCTCCTTTCTTCTATTTTGGGGTATTTTATTTAATTTAGATGCTGACATAATCAGTCGGCATACTTTCATGAAGATACCTTCTGTGCCAACGGTAGGAAATGAAAATCGGTTCCAGATGACTTCAATATCAGTAGTGACAACCCTGTAACATTCGTTGGCACTACATGAACCTTTACCCTCAGCATCTTTTATTTGCCGAACAAAAAAACAGTGCCTCACTACATCAGCTTTTGAAGGTATCATGGCAGGTGGAAATCTAGTTGGCTGGCCAAAAAGCAGAATTAGCCGTTTTGCTACGTGTGGCCATATTTTTAAGAGACAAATACTTAAATCACAAATCTATATCATCTGAAAAGAAAAAACATGATTAGAAAGCTGATCGCACAATATATAGCATATACTGTAAGTAAGTCAAAGGAAAATGATGACAAGGGCTCCTCAAATGGGTAAAGGGGGTACTTTGTGCGACCCCTGGTGGGGGTAGCACAGTGTTTATTTTTTATGTAATGATAAGGACATTAAGTGGAAATCCATGCATTGCGTGGCTTTTGGATAAATTATTTTTTTGTGTGTTTCGACCCACCCTAATGCATATACACATAGGCTCAATAAAACAGCGGCACGCACACACGCACATCACCAATGTCTGCGAAAGAGTGACGAAGATATGCATTGTTTTTCTTATAAGCATTTGTGCGGCGCAGCCTAAATATATATGTGTTGAAAATAATATATATGAATATACTAGGAGCACTCAATATATTTTTCCTCACCCTTTTTTCTTAGTTAAATAATAGGCCATGGAGCTGAAATGTCTTTTAGCCCGTAAGTTTCAACTTTCTGCGCTTCACATAACCGAATTTTTCCAGTTTGAATCTCCCCCTCCTTGTATAAATCCGCTTTTAAACGCCCTTGTATAAAACAGATGGTTAACCCAGTTTCGAAAATGGCGTTTGACAGTGATGTGCGTCGTAAACAGAGAGCTGTTATCGAGTTCTTAACCGCAGAGAAGGAAACAGTTGGAAATATTCACAAACGTCTAAAAAACGTTTACGGAGATGCTGTTGTTGATCGAAGCTCAGTTGGACGCTGGTCTAAACGTGTGAGATCATTGGAGAGAGGGAAAGCCAGCCTCGATGATGATCCACGCAGAGGTCGCCCGGCATCGGCTGTGACATCTCACACTGTGCAACGTGCTAACAGCATCATTCGATCAAATCGGCGCGTCACATACAAGGAGCTATCGTTGGAGCTAGGAATTAGTGAAGGAAGTGTGAATACAATAATTCAGCAACTGGGATACTCAAAAGTGTGTTCACGGTTTGTTCCTCGCCAACTGACTGAAGATCACAAAGCCCAAAGAAAAGAAATTGCTTCTGATTCGTTGGTTCGAAACGAGACAGAAGGGGATGACTTCCTTTCACGAATTGTGAGTGGGGATGAGACTTGGGTACACCACTTTGAAACTGAAACAAAACGCCAATCCATGGAGTGGCATCACGCAAACTCCCCACGCAAGAAAAAGTTCAAAATGGCTCCCTCTGCAGGAAAGGTTATGGCCACCATCTTCTGGGACATAAAAGGGGTGATTCTGGTAGACATTATGAAGAAAGGACAAACAATCAACTCAGAGGCATATATTGCTACCCTACAGAGACTCCAGAGACGTATAAATCGAGTTCGACCGGAGAGAAAACTGGAAGACGTCCTTCTTTTGCACGATAACGCAAGACCACACAACAGTTTGCAAACAAGAGAGACCATCACAAAAATGCACTTGACTGTGTTACCAGACCCTCCATACAGCCCGGATCTGGCACCTTCAGACTTCCATTTGTTTGGGCCAATGAAGGATGCTATTCGTGGAAGAAAGTTTCAGAGTGACGATGAGGTTGTTGAGGAGGTTAAGGGGTGGTCCAGCGGAACCCAGCGGACTTTTACCAGCAAGGAATAAAGGCCCTTGTTTCAAGATTGAGAAAAGCCGTAGAAAAGATGGAGACTATGTGGAAAAATAAAAACTTGTAAAAAAGGTACTTGTGTACAAAATTTCTGGAACTTGCAAGGAAATTTGGAAAGAAAAAAAAAGGTGGGGCAAAATATAGTGAGTGACCTTCGTATATACTGTATATCGCGTGGGTAAAAAAAAAGAGAGACCTCGAATTTTGGCTGTAAAATTCAAAATTAATGTCAGATTTCAATATTTTTTTCGCACCCCCACAACAAAGTAAATTTCCTATAAGGTGAGCGGATTTCAAAGAAAACTATTTAAAATTACGGATTTATTGAACATTTTTTTATGCCAATGGAAATTCTCCATTTACACTACTACTGCATTGTCGGGTCGGCAAAGAAAAAAAGAGAGCCCTTTTAAATCCTTCATATCTCGGCAAATAAGGTACATAGAATCATGAAATTTTAGTATGTTATTATTAGGTAATTTTATGGGTTGTATGCGATCTCTCTTAGCATTTTAGCTGAGAAATTGGATTTATGGCGAATATTTCAGGAAAATCTTGCTAATCATAGGTCAAGTTGATAATTAAAACGATTTTAATTAACGTAAGCCAATTGCAGGAAGTTTGGACAAGCTTCTCAAGAAAATCGATTAAACAGGAGATATCAAAAGAATACCAGGTAGCGGTATTAAATTTGGCTACCAAACAGTCCTGATTTAAATCTTGTCGATTACGACCTTTGGGAAAATTTGTCGCAGAGAATTTATCGGGTCAAAGTAAGAAATGTCGCTCATTTACGACAGCTTCTTCTGGAAAAATGGGATGAGCTACCACATGAACAAATCAATAAAGCCATAGATGAGTTCTGTCCTAGATTGAAAAAGGTTGTAGAAGTTCGTGGTAAACATATCGAGCAGTTTTTTTAACATTAAGGTAGCACCATATGTGAGTACTTTGTAACTTTTTATCTGCACATACAATGCAGTAGTAGTGTAAATGGAGAATTTCCAGTGGTATAAAGAAATGTTCAATAAATCCGTAATTTTTATTAGTTTTCTTTCAAATCCGCTCACCTTATAGGAAATGTACTTAGTTGTTGGTTGTGAAAAAAATATTGAAATCTGACCATAACTTTGGATTTTACAGCCAAAGTTCGAGGTCTCCCTTTTTTTTTGCCCACCCGATCTATATATATATATATTATATAATATATATATATATATATATATATAGCAAACAACAACAAGGAAAAGGAAACACAAAGTCCGAGCGCTTTCGTGATATTTCAACTTTTGAAATTACTTGCTCCCAACCCCTAATCTTCTTTCAATATATAGAAACGTGCTCTGTGCAATGTTTCAGCTCAATTGGACTATATTGAGGTGGCCCCCAAAGGCCCTAAAGTTTCAAAATTCACCGATAATTGTTATTTCTAATATAAAACCTTTATAATTCATTTGCAAACTTTGTTTGGGAAAATAATCACAAAGCATAATCGAAAGTGAATTTTATTTACAACAAATAATTACGCCGCTTATATAGGCCGCAGGCGCAGAACTTTCTAGAACCTTCCAGAAGCGGTTTTTTTACACACTTATGATACTTTTCAATTTCCGTGAATATCTCGTTCAATTTTGGTTTTAAGTAAATAATGGTTATAACTAAATTTATTGTAAATTGAATTCTCTTTCGATCATTTTCTATATTTCTTTCGAATAAAACAATGTAAAGAAGATAAAAACGGTTTTATATGAAAAAATATCAATATTGTTAAAATCTGAAACTTTAGGGCCTTTCGGGACCATCTTAATATTGTCTGATTGAGCTGAAAGTTTACACAGAGCATTTTTACATGGATTAGAACAACTTTGGAGGTTGGGAGATGAAAAATATTTCATTTCAGAAAATCACATACAACTAAGGGCCACCCTAATATATACACACTACTTAATAAGATGAGAAGAAGATTTACTCATTTACATATACTGTGTATATATATATATATATATATATATATATATATACACACAGACAGTGCATGGAACAAGGAACTCTTCTGGGATAATTAAATCCACTATAGTCCGAATAAGTAATGGTAAATGACAAATACCATAGTTTTTCTTTTTCATGATGCTAGCCCGACGTGGGCAACGGGTCACTCGCAAAGAGGTCCCATAAACATAGCTTCCCTCACCAGCTATCTGCAAAGCAGACAGGATCCAGCTTTGGGACATGGATCTAGGGTTTAAAGCAGCCTATCCCTGCTACATTTAGAACCTCAATATAAGCAAAAGACTCGCTGCCTCCACGTCAGATTGAATACATCAAAGAAAAAGGGGTAACTATTATATTTTTAGCCAAAAACCAAAACTTAAACCTCAACTGGCAGAATTGACTGTCCACTTTTCAAGGCACATAACACGTCCGTTTCAAGATGGGAATGAACTCAGAATGGTCCCCTGAGTTTTTTATGATACACACAGACAGTGCATGGAACAAGGAATTCTTCTGGGTTAATTAAATCCACTATAGTCCGAATAAGTAATGGTAAATGACAAATACCATAGTTTTTCTTTTTCATGATGCTAGCCCGACGTGGGCAACGGGTCACTCGCAAAGAGGTCCCATAAACATAGCTTCCCTCACCAGCTATCTGCAAAGCAGACAGGATCCAGCTTTGGGACATGGAAACCCTAGATCCATGTCCCAAAGCTGGATCCTGTCTGCTTTGCAGATAGCTGGTGAGGGAAGCTATGTTTATGGGACCTCTTTGCGAGTGACCCGTTGCCGACGTCGGGCTAGCATCATGAAAAAGAAAAACTATGGTATTTGTCATTTACCATTACTTATTCGGACTATAGTGGATTTAATTATCCCAGAAGAGTTCCTTTTTCCATGCAATGTCTGTGTGTATCATAAAAAACTCAGGGGACCATTCTGCGTTCATTCCCATATATATATATATATATATATATATATATAGAATTTCATTTATTTTTCTTCTAAGTTGTGTGGCGGAACCTAGATATATACACGAGTGTTTAAGATAATATATATACTTCTTAATAATATGAAGAGAAGATTTATTATTTATTTATATATAGTAGAACTCAATAATTTTCGGCCAGAGATATAAGATTTAATAAGATTTAATACCTTTCTTCACACATCATAATCTTTTAAAGTTTAATTATAAGATTTGCGAGCTTGTCCCTCCTCAGCAAAGTTTCCTTCAGCCCCTTTTCATTTTCAGATTCAGATTCACCTGTTGAAATAGGAAAACGAGGTATTACTTGACTCCTTGCTCGTCGGCCTTTGGATCCGTCTTTAAAGACCTTTAACAGCATATACGTACTTCTTAACAGAATGAAGGGGGACACAAGTTAATATTCTTTTAACGTTTAATTAGACGAATGCTATCTTCTTCTACCGATAAATCTCTCGAGACCATACATCTTCCATATTCGGGTTTACCTGTTCTAAAACATAGCTGTTTCATTTCCCACACATAAACACACACACACACACACACACACACACACACGCACAATGCATACGGCGCTTAAAGATTTATAATTTATCTTTTATATAAAAATAAATATCGCCTCAATTCACACCCAGTAGTGTGGGCGCAAAATGGAAGAGTGCAGGAATGTTGCAATACAATATTGATCAATGATGCAAAAGGGGTGTTGCAATGAAGGGGGAGAGGGTTATGCAACAAATCAATGCTGCAGAGGGGGAAAGGGGTTATCCAACAAATCAATGCTGCAAAGGGGGAGGGAGGGGGCCTCCCCCTAAAGGGATAACTTTAACCTAAGAGAGGGAGAGAAAAGAGAAGGAGGAGGGGTGTTCGCCTGGCTCCAGCCAGACGCATAATGAGAGTTCATCCGAGCGCCTGCTGTCTTATAAGGTGTAAATCCCCCAGTTGGCTTAGAAGGCTTCTTAGAAGGCGTAAATGGCTTATATAGATGTACATTATTAGGGTTGAGTTGCCATATTGCGCTATTTATTTAATTAAAGCATATATTATTGAAAGTTGGCTTAGAAATCCGTCAGTCGGTTTAGAAGGCTTAATCTGGCTTAGAAAGCGTAAATGGTTTGCTCAGGTGTACATTATTAGGGTTGAGTTTCCAGATAGCACTATTTATTTAATTAATGCATATATTCTTGACAGTTGGCTTAGAAATCGGTCAGTCGGTTTAGAAGGCGTGACCAGGCATTTGGAATATATATAAAATTAAATAATAATTTCGTTTATATACAGGGTGGGCCGAAAGTCTGGATCCATAGGAAAATATTTATTTTAATACATAAATTACAACAAATGGTAAATACTTAAAATGAATATCAACTTTAACTCGTAAATGCGTATCCGTGATACTGTACAGTGGTTCGTACTCCAGTATAAACAACAAATTATAACAAATCCTCAAATTGGCGGCCTCTGACATCGAGACACTTAGGGATGGAATTCATGATTTTAATAATTCTTCGAATTGACGTTCTCGAGATGCGTGTTTCATTTGATAATCTTCTTGTTGACTTTACTGGACTATTCGTTAAAGTTTCACATACCATTGCAGAGGTATTTTCATCAGTTGCAGTTTTTGGACGACCAGAACGCCGTCGATCATGTACACTTCCTGTTTCTTTGAAACGTTTAAACAACTTGCCAACAGTCGCATGTGTTACTGGATGCTTATCAGGATGATTTCTATTGAATTCGGTAGCAACTTCTCTGTGTGTAGCGCCCTGTCTTGCGTACATGAGCACAAGTTCTACCCGGTCTTCTGTTGTTAGATTCGAAGCCATTTCTGGGCTGAAATAAAAAAATTATTTGAGTATTTATACTGGAGTACGAACTACTGTACAGTATCACGGATACGCATTTACGAGTTAAAGTTGATATTCATTTTAAGTATTTACCATTTGTTGTAATTTATGTATTAAAATAAATATTTTCCTATGGATCCAGACTTTCGGCCCACCCTGTATACAACAAAAAGAATTAAATAAAACACCATTACATCATTCTGTTTATTTAGAAGAATTATTGGAATCAATTTCATAAAATATATAGAAAATAAATATACAATCCTATACAAACGAGGAATACATGCAATAAAAAATAATAATAGTATAAGAAATACGAACGAGGAATATATATTATATATATATATATATATATATATATATATATATATATAAAATAAAAAAATAAAATAAAAAATATAATAATACAAAACGATGGAGTATAACCATCAAATTAATAGTACAGGCGAAATATATATATATATATATATATATATATATATATGAAAATTATTTCACGAAAGTAACACGTGAAAAATATTTATGATGAATAAAACCATGAAGGAAAGGAAACACAAAATGGTGCTCAAGCGCTTTCGTCTAATGACATCCTCAGGAACACTGAAGTACATAAAAGGGTAACAGCCTATATATAGGTTACAGAAAGAAAAAAAAAAGAAAAATAAATAACATACATACATACATACACACACACATATATACATACATACATATCATATATACATATATACATATATAATATATATATATATATATATATATATATATATATGCAATAAACAGAGAAGTAAAAATAAAAATTAAAAATTAAAAATTAAAGGATTATCAGTGAGGCGTACAGATTTGTAAGGAATAATATCGATTTTTAGCACAAGATCAAATGGATTATAAAAATACAAATTTATATTGGAAAACTGCCCGGGTTTTAACACTCTGCCTATGGTCAGGTTTCGATATATATAAAAATAAAATGCAAGTTAAAAGTTAATAAAGTAGCAGACAAGTTTACCAAAGATTTAGTGTTCTACCCTTCTTATCTAAATCTGTTTGGAAGGAATTCAAAATAACAGGATCGAGTTGAAAAAGACCTTTGCTTATGTTGAAGTTATTTGAAAGTTGGATAATGGCAGACTCAAGAATATTTCTATTAACAATGTTGCTAGAATGGAATAAAACTGAAGCATTATTCCAATCAATAGAGTGGGCTAACTCTGACAAATGGACAAAAAGGGCACTGGACAACTGTCCTGTTCTAACGGAATATTGATGCTGTTTTATACGTGTGTGCAAATCCTTTCCCGTCTGACCTATGTAAAAGGAATCACATTGTTTACAACCAATTTTATAGATAATGCCTGAATTATTGGTAGGGCTATTTTTTACTATGATATTTTTCACAATATTGTTATATGAAAATACTACATTAAT
This sequence comes from Bathynomus jamesi, assembly GCA_023014485.1. NCBI lineage: Eukaryota > Metazoa > Arthropoda > Malacostraca > Isopoda > Cirolanidae > Bathynomus > Bathynomus jamesi. The sequence continues at coordinate 157,606 of JAJOZX010005538.1, read as the reverse complement.
ATCCAAAAATTTAAGTACATTAGCAATGACTAAAAAGCCCGGGAAAAATGGAAGTACTAAAATATTTTTTGACAAAGTAGGAGTGTTATTATTGACACGATAGAAAGTTCGTTTTGCCTTGTTGAGACAAGATTCCATAAACGCAGATGGATAACACAAATCACTTCCAATACCGTTGATTTTTTCCAATTCGGCATCGATGTATTCCGGACTGGCGATCCGAAGGGCGGCGCGGAGAAACATTGATGAAAAAATGGCCTTCTTAGTGGGGGTGTCATGTCCAGAGTAAAATTGTACGTAGGACAAATTGTTTGTTGTTTTCCGATAAATACTAAACTTAAAACCTGGGCTTTCCCTATGTACACGCACATCCAAAAATGGGATTGAATTGTCTTGTTCCACTTCTAAAGTAAACTTAATGGAGGGGACTTGATCATTTAACTGAAGGAGGAAGTTATCCAGGTCACGATTCATGGGCCAGATACACAAAATATCGTCGACGTACCGCAACTACGGGATGCCAACCCCGAGGATTCTCGGAATATAAGTAATTTCGAAAAACTCCATATAAATATTGGATCGTGACCTGGATAACTTCCTCCTTCAGTTAAATGATCAAGTCCCCTTCATTAAGTTTACTTTAGAAGTGGAACAAGACAATTCAATCCCATTTTTGGATGTGCGTGTACATAGGGAAAGCCCAGGTTTTAAGTTTAGTATTTTTCGGAAAACAACAAACAGTTTGTCCTACGTACACTTTTACTCGGGACATGACACCCCCACTAAGAAGGCCATTTTTTCATCAATGTTTCTCCGCGCCGTTAGGATCGCCAGTCCGGAATACATCGATGCCGAATTGGAAAAAATCAACGGTATTGGAAGTGATTTGTGTTATCCATCTGCGTTTATGGAATCTTGTCTCAACAAGGCAAAACGAACTTTCTATCGTGTCAATAATAACACTCGTACTTTGTCAAAAAATATTTTAGTACTTCCATTTTTCCCGGGCTTTTTAGGCATTGCTAATGTACTTAAACTTTTGGATATTAATGTAGTATTTTCATATAACAATATTGTGAAAAATATCATAGTAAAAAATAGCCCTACCAATAATTCAGGCATTATCTATAAAATTGGTTGTAAACAATGTGATTCCTTTTACATAGGTCAGACGGGAAAGGATTTGCACACACGTATAAAACAGCATCAATATTCCGTTAGAACAGGACAGTTGTCCAGTGCCCTTTTTGTCCATTTGTCAGAGTTAGCCCACTGTATTGATTGGAATAATGCTTCAGTTTTATTCCATTCTAGCAACATTGTTAATAGAAATATTCTTGAGTCTGCCATTATCCAACTTTCAAATAACTTCAACATAAGCAAAGGTCTTTTTCAACTCGATCCTGTTATTTTGAATTCCTTCCAAACAGATTTAGATAAGAAGGGTAGAACACTAAATCTTTGGTAAACTTGTCTGCTACTTTATTAACTTTTAATTTGCATTTTATTTTTATATATATCGAAACCTGACCATAGGCAGAGTGTTAAAACCCGGGCAGTTTTCCAATATAAATTTGTATTTTTATAATCCATTTGATCTTGTGCTAAAAATCGATATTATTCCTTACAAATCTGTACGCCTCATTGATAATCCTTTAATTTTTAATTTTTAATTTTTATTTTTACTTCTCTGTTTATTGCATACATATATATATATATATATATATATATATATATATATATATATATATGTATGTATATGTATATATATGTATATATAGGCTGTTACCCTTTTATGTACTTCAGTGTTCCTGAGGATGTCATTAGACGAAAGCGCTTGAGCACCATTTTGTGTTTCCTTTCCTTCGTGGTTTTATTCATCATATATATATATATATATATATATATATATATATATAATTATGTTAAATAATTAAATATATTGAACATAAATATACATCAAAATACATTCACTTTGTTCTACTGCGCAAAACACTAAACTCACACGTAATCGAGTCTACAGTCACATCATTATTGCTTTGCACTACGCGGTAAACACGATTTAACATTATTTCACCGCTCAAGTTATAGGGATACCTATACTCTATGTAAATGGCCTTCATATCGTTCAATAATATTTTTGTGCCCACTTTACATTCGGTTGGCAAGTTATCTTTAAACGAATACCTTCAAAACCACGCGCAAAGAGGTCATCGTTAGCCACAACATCATTATTAAATACAAGTTTATAAACACTCCTTTCCAATCGACGGTTTATTCTTACCGACCCGTGTTTTTCAATCGTGAACTCTTCTTCATACTGCATAGCGGCAGTTCAAATAATCTTCTAAGTCGTAACGAATGCTGCGCATTATATAAAGAAATAGTTCTTCAGGGTGAACGTTGTAGGTGAGCTCAGCCCTGTACCGCTCAAGTCCTTTGTACAAAAGTTCATGATATTTCAAAGAGTCTAAACCTTTTAAATAAGCATCCAGCTCTAGACCATTCTTGCCTTGTTTAGTACTACACTCTGTAAACCCGTCGAGCAGAGCGGTTTATGCGTATTCAAGAACCGTATCACAATAAAGCATATCCGTAATACGCGCGTCTAATATAGGGTTCAGCTTGCGAAAACCAACGATTTCAAACATTCTGTCGAGGACGAAACGGTTTCGCGTAGGGACAAGAACGTTATTATCTGATGCATTCTTCGGGCTACGTCGTAGCCAATGTCGTAACACCGCTTCACGTGAATCAGCGAAGTTAAGCGACATTGGGTCGGAGAGTAATCGGATGGGAGACCGTCCGCTGCATCCAGACTATGTAGCGACCCGTGGTTCGGATTCCACGTAAAGCTGTAGGTCCTCTCCGTCATATGACATTAGATGTTGCGAAGGAGGTTAAACAAAACCAATAATTAAATATATAAGATGCATTCTTCCACATTAGTCGTATATCAATGCATGGCTGATCGTTATTTATACACAACGTACAAACAACGGCATATGAGGGGGGTATCACTAATCTGCTCTCTTCTTATACCTACACCTGCAGGAATTTTATAACGATCCTCACTCCACTTCTCAACTACCACGAAGATTCTATTCATCTCCTCAACATTTAAATGAACAACATTCCGTTTGTTTGCTTGTCAACAAGTCGTTTCCAGTACATAGTTAATGGCACCGGTTTCACGCCTGAACAAGTGCAACGACTTCGTCACGGACACATCGTACACGGCATTGAGAATGCTTCTCAAAGGAAGTTCCATCGTATTCGAGGAGCGCACGTCCAGTCGGTTCAAGCTCTGAGATGACTATGAGCAACAGGCGAACAGATCGGCTCGACTGAAGGAGTGAGTCACACCATAAGCTGATGAAACGTTTACGTCGTTGTTCGAATACTTGTATCCCATTATACTGGGTAGGTGTCTTGAGAAATTTTCCGATACATGAAGCAATACCGGTTTTAATGTTTTATCACTCCCACTCCCCAGAATACGCACCAGACATTTTTGCTTAGGGGGTTTTCCACGAACTAAACATTTAATCACACTCCGGCGCACTATTTGAGAGAAACATATTTTTCCGTTTTGCTTAGTATGCGATATTCATCTGTAAATTCTGTTAAATACTCAAGCAGACCTTTAGCCACAACCTCACTACAAACCTCGTCGTGATATATATTTGTCCCGTAGTGTAAAACTCTACGGTTCAAAACGAGTTCGTCTTGACGAATTGCATTCTGAACGTTGGAAAAAAAAATAAAAAAATAAATAAATAAATAATAATAATTCTTAGTTCTGACATCACAGAGTGTGCAATCTTTCATACGCGGAGTAACCCATGTAATTCGCAGTAACCCCTTTTAACCCGAAGTGCCCCTTGTAACCCGGCGTAACTCCCAGTAACCCGAAGTGCCCTTTTGTAACCCGGCGTAACCCCCAGTAATCTCAACGTAAATCATGAAATGCGAGATGTATATGAAAACATGCTCACCGCATGAATTCTTCGATCTCCCCTTCACCTCCGTCGTTATCAGCATCTCGCGATGTAAGGCGAGCGTCTATAAACACGTCTTTCATTTTTTATTAGTAAATTTTACTAAAATCTTGTACCATTCCCATAGATAAAGCATAATTGTGTCAACCTGTATACCGCCCGACTTCTCTTAGCCTAATCCACTTCCACACCAAATTTCGGCTGTCTCTGGTCACTATTTATCTTCCGGAAAAAATCACGCAAATTGATGGTTTCGAATATAAGATTCATTTACGCTCTATAACTTCCTTCCCAATCGATTCCCTTTTGTACGGGTTCCACCCTATCTTCACGCCGCCCCCCTGGCGCCTCTAGATCCTACAATTATGCTTTATTATCAAAAGAAAAACACAAGCTCCACAGAAACTATTTCGATCATGATTGGTTCACCCCCGGGACCCTCTCGAATCTTAATTGCCCAATCGTGGCTGTAAATTGAATTTACCCCCGCCTAAATTTGAATGTCGGAAACTATCATAGGCGCTTGCTGCTAAACTCCTCCCGTAAGAGGGTAACCCTTAGCTACCTCGTCTCCGCCTACCCCGAGGTTTTAAAAACCCAGAGAGCGTCGGGAACGAGGTTCTTTGCCCTCTTATAATCCACCAACCACGCAGGCTCTGTGATTACTTCTGTGATTAATTGTGCAGTGGCACTACCTCGCCCTGATCACTTAACTCCAATTTAAAGCCGAATCAAATCCAAGCTATAAACCTCACCGCAGATCGCTTTTAAGAAACAGCGGCATAAATTGTACATTTTGCTTCTTACTTAATTTTACGATTTATTCTGTATTTGACCTCACCTTGAGAATCATATAACCTTCATTTTTTTTTCTTAGACTTAACCAAATTTAATTGTCCTCACCAAAAGGACTGTGTAATCGAAGTGAGATTAATAAAAACTATGTTAAAGTGAACTTCGTCGTTTCCATTCACCGCGCAATTCAGTTTAAACAGTATTTTCTCCGGTGATCTCGTGAAACGGAATCAGGAAGCACTTGAAGGTAACCTTCCGAAATTTTACAACGATTCGAGGTAAGAGTGGTTAGTGGAACCCACACACATTTTATTGCAAGGCGTGAGAGCCTGGTGCGTCCACTAGTGTCGACGTGAGACACGACACCTCCACGGAGTTTTTTTTTGTGGAGTTTTCGTAACCCGAGAGTGACGTTGTCCATCATCCTTCGGATACAACTCCGACTCAAACCAAGGGGACCGCCTCTGGTATTCATAGTCCATCGTCGTCTTCCACATTCTAGCGACCTAATTGGGACACCGCTCGACATATTAATGTAGTGGTAAAAATACATAAGATTCTCCATTATGACAAGATTTACATTCTCAGTCGCAGGGTACGAGTACTCTGTATGATGCAGCATGACATGATATCGCTTGTCGCACCACTCATCAACAAGACACACTAACCATGTCCGTTGCTTTTCTTCTGCACGTGTTGTTTCTTCTACTTCACGGTATATGTATGCTTTTATAAAGTTTAGTCATACAACATAGTTCAATACATCACTTGTACCATGAAATCCTGCAATGCTCTCGCCAGAATAGCTGTAGAGTATTTGTACCTCTTGTTCCTTCACACGATTCAATGTAGCCTTAAAAGTATCAAAGGAGGGTGGAATAGGGAGCCATTCAGTAACTTTATCTTCACACTTTGCCGAATACCACTTCATAAACGTCGAACACGCAGTATTAAAGGTAGCCATTACTATTTTTCGTCTACGTGGGTAAATGCAAGTCTGAGACCCAGGGCTTGCAGTGGTCAACTGAGCACGCAGGAAAGAGATATGCCCAGATAGTAGCAGAAGTCACGTGACCGATCATACAGGTGGGCGGAGCTTAGAACTTTCGCCTGTACATACGCACGCACACACAAAGGAGAAAGTGAAACGCTAATTGAAACACGATTTATTTAATAAACGAAATATTCAAGGTGTATGTATATATATATATATATATATATATATATATATATATATATATATATATATTAAAATACGTGTAATAAATAGATCGTTAACAATACACATATCAAAGATTATGGTATCCAAAGGGTACGGTATCATAGGTACCAGGTACTTGGTAACGTTTCCTATTGGTGTCACGGCACATCTTCGTACCCTTAAGTTCCTTCACGCCTCCCAGCTTCTGCGCCCGAAAACTGTGGGTCCCTACAGTTAGTTGGGATGGCTGGTCGCCCTCATCATCATCCAAGCACACTAGAACCTTCAACGAATCAAAATTAACGACCCGCCGATTCGCCTGGTTGAGCGTGATACCCTTAGCCTTCACGGTATATTTCATATCCTCCTCCACTCTCACCCGTACCCCATAATTTTTTGGCCCTGTTGAGACAAAAGAGTCGGCGTATGCGATGTCTCCATACTCATCCTTGATTTCATCAGTCAAATGTCCGAGGAATTCACCAATAGGAGGAATGTATTCACCCTCCCTCTCTGTGAATATCACACTATCTGTATTGGCGTACAAAACCCTCCGCCCAAGAGAATGCAATAAACCCCAAAGTTTGATGCGTACGTATGCCGTTGTGAAGCTGGCTTCAGGTATGTTTGTAACCCGTGAGGTATCTGTGGCCAATTCGGTACTTTACTATGTAAGTATTACCTACATTCACGCTCTCCTTGACCTCTTTATCGGGAGCGTTGGCATAATCCCAGACTTTACTATAACTCTGAGCCAAATGCACATTCCTTTTCCCAGTATTCTCTGCAAATTTTCCCCAAAGACTGTTTAGACACAACTTTGCACTAAAGCGCTTGCCAGGGTTCTTTACAATTTGGGAACGGTCAAGCTGTATACCTTCACGGTCAGGTAACGTTGAATATAAGCCGATTTTTCATCTTCGGCATCAAATCCTCGCGGATATCCTGATGCTTGTACCTTATCCTTCAAAAAAGCGTTTATATATGGCGTGATCGGTTGGGTAGTTTCTGAAACCTCCACACCTCATGTATCTTCAATATTCTGTAGCCATGGCAAACAGCTAGATCCAGCTCTGGACTTGTATATACACCTCTGATCTTACGCTAGTTGGTTGTATGATTACATTCCCCATTGTTCTCTTCTGCGCACTTCACGCACAGTGGAAACATGAGCATGTGATCGATAACGACGGGTAAGCTCACCATCCATAAATCGCGTGGAGAGAGCACATCTAAGAAAGAAAGGCCGAAATAGTACCGTTCATATTTGTTGAAAACACCTCGATGGTGGGCAGGTCAGGTCCCACCAGTTTCTAAAGTGCACCCACGGGGTACAGATTGTTCTTCATCACGTAGGGATATAAATAACAGAAGTCGTAGTAATGGAGTTTCACGCCCTCCGTAGGCGGAAAGTATAGCTTGAAGGGATTTGTACGCCCTCCGAACAAACTATCACCGCATTTGAGAGGAACCAGCATCATTGAACGTTTGATCGTGTTTATATCTTCACGGTACTGTCCATCTGTTTCCATACGTGCATCATACTCATGCGCCCCCAAGACTTTGTGAGTGAAGTGGGAGCCTATAAGTTGATAGCGGGTGCGGATCCATGCAAGACTGTCGGCAGGAGATCTACCGTGGATATCTTCTACGATTCCACACTCAGGACGGGGGCATCCGTGCCACCAGCAACCGTTAAAGGAGTACACAGTCTTCTCACCAGTGGCTCGGTTTTCGTTTAGACCATCAACCCAAAAAATACGACCATTAACCTTACTGGGTACTTTCCCCGTGTTGCGGGCATGCTTTATATATATACACGTGTCTGCTGCTGTATGTGTATGAGCTAGTAAATAGCCTTTTAGCCATAACTGCGGGGATTGTTTCTGTGAATAACGGCTAAGGTGTCTTTAGGCATGAAGTTATTCTTGAATACCGTAAAACATAATGAGGCAGTGGTCGTTGCGAGTTGCAACGGTTCGCATTTGAAACTGCTTATATACATCCTTCTAAAGGCCCGGAAACATACTCTAAGCACGCGCACATCATTCACGCAATAACGCTTACATTCATCAGCTATATTAAAAGGATTAGATTTATTAAAACTGTTGTAGTATCGGTCAAAATCTTCACGTTCATCTGCACTCATACATTCATAGTTCAAGTAATGTTTGGGTGGAGGTAGTCCTACGTAACTTAAAGTTTCGCTAGTGAGGAATGTGTAAAGGAAATATCCTTTTGAAACTTCAGCGGCTACGCCCATCTCCTTGAGTAGCTTCGCTAATTTACAAGGTGTGAATAATAAAGCGTCTTTAAATTGTACATTACCTCTTATTTGCATTTGTATTAGTTTGTTGCCTTTTTTCAAGGGATCACCTGTAAATATCTTAGAAGACACGTGCTCAAGCAACGCCTTATAAAGGAACTGTGTATCAAATTTTGCCCCGTTATGGGAAAGAATATACAGTCATTTTTTTTAACTTCTCCGCTAACTTGACAACATAGGACACAAAGATTTTCACAGGGCTATCATGGACATTCGTTTTAAAAACGTTTGTCCGTTTATCACATTTGTGACCCTCATCACACTCGATCTCCATACACTCATCACAGATAGTCTGACTTACAAGTAAATGTGGAATAACCTCTTTAGTTTCAGCGTTCGTGTATGTTTCTATATCGTAGTACACGGTTATACAAGGGCTATTTTTAGGCTTAGCGTCTTTCATATAACATACATGCTTTGCTTCATCCGCTTTATATTTCTCATGGCATGTAGAACAGTGAATTTCATCATATTTATGCTTGAAATTCACCCAAATATCCATCATATGAAATATAGCACATTCACAGATTCTCATTTTTCTGCACGTGCCAATTGATTTATGGAGCTCAAAACAGTTATTATTGAAAAATGTGCGTCTACACACATCACAATCCCTCTTCTCAGCTTCAAGTACACGGCTTTCACATTTGGAGCTTTTACACTGCTCACATACCATATGGCAATCTTTACAATGTTTCACTTTATCATCCGCAAACCCGATACACCCCTTACACAAATCATGATATCATCCATACTTTCGACTTTTATCATAACTCGCATAAATGTTCCTTATATTACGGATGGAGAGATACGTTGTCCCTGACAGCCCTGAAATAAGTATGGGTCTTGTACGATCTGTCACACAGCTTTTAAAAACATACACAGTCCTACGACGATCATCCATTCCAAATACAACTATACGAACATTCATTTCCTGTTCTACCCTTCTCAACTCAGGACCCATATTACAGTCAAACTCGAGTTTACAGTCTACAGCTAGTTTACGGGCACGCTCCACTACCGTAGGCAACCAAATTTTTTGGGTTCGTGTATTTAGTATAGTAAACATATGAGCTAAGACTACTGCTATAAAGCCGCAACCACGATCGACGTTTATATGCCGTCTATAAATAGCCTGAGAATTGAAGTTAAGAGTATAAGGTGTGGCACTATGACAAGCAACACGGAATACACGGTCAATATTTACCGTGAAGTTGTCCATATTGAAAGCTATACTACTTTGAGAGGCCTGCATTATACGGCCTAATATATACTCTATATCTTCAGCTGCCAAGTGTCTGAATGGTATTACTACCCAAAAATCATCTACATCTCCGTCATCTGACCCGAACCCGAAGGACAGCCTCGTCCTGACCACATTCGTCGCGGTTCTAAATGGCAAACTCTACAATACGTTCAACTATGCGCCGTAGTCCGTGTTCAACACCATTGCTATACAGGGATCTAGGATCAACCCTGACTATATACCGATATCTAGTCAAGGCTGGGGTGGGGTAGCGGTGTGACCAACTCGAATGGTATACCATCTTCTACAGAACGAGAAGCTGCTGCGGCTGTGGAGGATGTAGCCGGAATTGAACAAGAATAAGGGGGTATATTTTTATTTGAAGAAGTTACTATTGTGGGGGTTGTGTCGTAAGACGTAAAAGGTTGGGGCTCTATTAATGGTGGTCTAATAACCGGCTCAATCCTGGCACGCTTTATACCTGACGTGGTGGGCTCTTCGTCATGCCTCCGCTTTGAATTGGCGCGTGCTACAGGTATCGTTGGTGTGGACTCGGCAATGGGGATGGAGTCTGTGATCACAACTACACTCTCGTCGGGGTCATTTGTAATATCGATGATGGGTTGCTGTACATCATCGTCATCCACGGTTCTGTGGGAGAAGAGAAAAGCAAGACTGTAGAACATAAGGGACATCACTTAAATATTTATTATATTTTGTAAATGACCTACTTAGGAGTGTGACGTGTTAGAAATGGATTCCGTAGAAAAATTCAGGTTCACGAGCCCATCCACATGCACAGTATTATATCTGGCCCTACAGGATGTGGTAAAATTGTGTTTATGCTAAAAATCATTAAAGAAAAGGGAGAGATGTCCTCAAAATTTGTGCATAAAGTTATATGGTGCTATTCGATCTATCAATCAGTGTTCAACGAGTACCAAGATGATATTTTGTTCCAAAAAGGTGTATAAGACGTTAATTCGTTAAAAGGTAATGAACATACAGTCATTGTAATTGACGATCTCATGTTGGAAATGGATAAATCATTTGCCGAGATTTTTACAGTATTCTCCCACCATCGTAACATAAGCGTGTTCTTCATCAATTACAATCTATTTCTTAAAAATAGATACATGCGCGATGTGTCGTTAAATACAGAATATCTAGTCTTATTCGCGCAACTTAGAGATGTATCACAAATCGGGATATTAGCCAATCAAATATTCCCGAATCAGCTTAAGGAGTTTTTGGAAGTTTATAAAGAAGCTACAAGCCCGCGTTACGGATATTTGCTTTGCGACCTTCATCCGCGAAACACGTTTAGGGTGCTTCTAAGAACGAATATATTTCCAAACGAGCCTGAAACGGTGTATATTCCAGAATCACAAAGAAGCTAAAGAAATACCATGAATTAATAAAAATCCATCATCGGCTGCCCTGGGCAATGCAGCAGATGTTTGTTAAAAATATGGACTCCGACTTTTTAAAATGCATCTGTGAAATCTGTCTTAACGTTATAAACTGCAATGTATCAATGAAACCTCCCCAGATGGCTCGCCTACGCCGTTACAAGAACATTATACGTCCTTTAATGCTTAGATTAATATAATGAAGAAAGTGCAAGTGATTCCACACGAGGTGTATGCTTCTCTGCAAAGTTCAAAGAATCCAGGCACGGTCCTAGAACCCCGTAAAAGCATGCTTAAAAGAATGGAAAGCGAATTAATATCCCTATTAAACAGTGAAAAAACACCTGATGAGAAAAGAATCTCATACAAGAAGCTCTGCAGAAATTTCTTCACGAGTACGAAAATTATAAGAATCCGAGAGAGATTCCCGCCGTTATTAGGCACAGCACGGCGAACGATGTACATGGTGACATAGGGCCTGTGTCCGACGATAGAGCTGAACAAACAAAAATTAACGGGTCGAGCACACAACATATCGAGCATGTATTAAAAAGCACCCTCCCACATACAATGAAGAATAAAGGTTTAAGTCTTCATAATCTATTCAATGAGGATCCCAACATACAATAGACCGATAGAGGTGAGATCATTGTTGAAGCAGCAAAGGTACAGGGGTCGAATATCGTAGACATCGTCCATGATCTGGTGAGAAAGTGGGAAAGGTTACAACAAATAAATGTCCCCAAAACAATGATAGGAAATCTGAACAGGTTAAAAGACTTGGAACATGCATCGCACATGACACAATTGAAAACGCCTTCACCCCCGGCGGTAACACCTTTGAAGAGGAGAAAGAAGAGGATAAACGACGATAATGGCTAACGCAAATGGCTAACATATTAAGAAGACGCTATTATGATATCTCTAGCCCAGCCTCCTACGGAGGTGTAGATAGACTGTACAGCAGTGGTGAGCACCGTTAACCAAAAAGTTAACTCCGATAACGATAATCCGATAATTTTACTACAAAGTTAACGGAAGTTAACGATAATCCGTTAACGATAACTATTTCTTTACTAACATTTAAAAAAATCAAGGAAAAAAGCTTTAAAACCCACAGAAAATGTTTATTTATGCAAAATCCAACAATAAATAGGTATTTAACTGTATTTTTATCAAGTTTTGCAACTTTTTTGCTTAATAACTTTTTTTTTATTTTAATAAAAAATGTACTGATTACATGTTTTGAAACCCTTGTAACCACTAACCATTAACTAAATTTTAATTTACCAGAGAATTATTATGGCGGGAACTGAAAGGTAAAATTAAATTTTAGGCACATTTACTAAAGACTATGACACAATGTGCTGGTTGCCCTTCAGAAAGACCAACTTCTCAAAGTTAGGCCCAACTGCCAGTCTTGCCCTCTTGGGCCTCAGGATGTCCTTGCCGAGAGAGAAGAGCCGTTCCACTGCGGCAGAGGACAGAATTGGCAGACTGAAGTTATGGCGGTTTGAATTCATTCGCGGAGCGGTGATCTTCCGTGAATGACTCCTCGCAGTTAACGTGTTAACGGACTTTAACAGACTAAATATCGAGTTATCGGAAGTTAACTGGTCCGATAACGATAAATGGAAATTAACTTCCGTTTCACAAGGCACAAAACGACTTGTCCAGCCTAATGTATCAGTTGAAATTCGAGAAAATGGTTGATGGCTATAAACCCCCCGACATGTGCTATATTTACAGCAATATAGTGGAGCACCAGTTTGTTGGGGATACCCAGGCAAGCCGGCTGCGCATAGCGCACATCCCCAACCATAGAGAAAGGAGTTTGAGTATTACATATGACAAGCCCCATTATGTGAATGTCGCAGCTAATCTAATAACCAATATCTCAATATACAGGGTGTCCCATAAGTCCGGTATCATAGGAAAAATAATAAAAAAAGGCAAAACAAAAGCTTTTATTTACAGAACGTGCTCAATATGTCCACCATTGTTTTCAATACACAAATTCAGACGTGATACCCAGTCAGCAAGCACACGGTGAATGATGTCAGGAGTAATGGTGTTACATGCCCCAATAATGCGCTGCCGCAAATATTCAACACTCCTAATTTTCTCTGCGTATACCGGCGTTTTCAAGTGGCCCCAGAGATAAAAATCTAGTGGCGTGAGATCCGGGCTTCTAGCTGGCCATTCCACAGGCCCTCGACGTCCTATCCAATGACCAGGGAATTGTTGGTACAAGTATTCCCTTACTTGGGTGCTGTAATGTGCAGGAGCGCCGTCTTGCTGGAACCATGTTGGGAAATTTCCTTCTTCGTTCAAGTCACTGGGAAATGCTTCTTCCTTGAGCATACGTAGGTAGGTGCCTCCAGTGACATGTTCATCGAAAAAGAGGGGGCCTATGATGCGATCCTTCCAAATGCAACACCATACCATCACCCGAGATGCACCGTGTTCCTTTGAAGAGGTATACCAGTGAGGGTTGTTTTGAGACCAGTAGCGGGTGTTCTGTCGATTTACCTCACCATTTCCATAAAAAACAGCCTCGTCACTGAACAGAATGGTGGACAGGAAATTGGCATCCCGAGCATAAATTATGGTTTGTAGAAATAGAAAAATATGAATTTCTCCTATGATGCCGGACTTATGGGACACCCTGTATATAAGAACGATTGAGGGACAAAATTTTCCACTCGGTAACAGAGGTTAACAGTGAAGCTGCACTTTCGACGCACTGAGTTATAATGGACAGAAAGCCTTTCACAGTCTATCGAGGTATGAGATACCAGCGTGGGAGTGGACTTGGCTCCATTTCTTCAACCATACTACGTACGGCTGTCCCCTTGCTGAAGAGGGGTGCCAGATACCTCGGGAGGAAAGCGTTACAATCAGGTCTTAACACGGCAGAAGACATATTGGCTGGGGCTAAACCTAAAGAAGATCAAAAAAGACACTTAAAGCGTACACGGGACGAAATCATCAAAGATGCAAAGAGAAAAATGCGTGATAGTGGGAAGAAGAAGAAGGCTGTCCGGAAAAAGGGATTACCACCACGTGGCATTAAACGTAAAAAGATATAAAAAAAGAAGTGTTCTAAGCGAATGAAACCTATGCTTGACCATTTTTTTGATTGATATAAGCTAAGGACATTGATGTCATAAATCATAGTTTGTTTACTACTTGTCGAGAGAGGAGGCACTATTTCTAACTCGTCATGGCACGCTTCATCTATCCCTGTAGTTCACAATGTTGTAAATCGAAGCTGTCCCTCTTTGACATGCCTCCAACTCAAGTTTCTAATGAACACAGTGACTTTATTACAATTAACCCTTTAAACACAATTAGTTCCTCGAGTGCCCATATAGAATTCGTGATACCCAGCTCAGGCCCTTACTTTTTTTACCCAAGCTGTGTGCACATGTATGCTAAACTACGTATAGCCCATTCTGATGGAACGGACTGTGATGACACATATGTGGTATACCCTGAAACAAACTTTCTGCACTCCTTATTGAACCTGTGTGACGTATATTTAAATCAGGTCAACATATCGGCAGGAACGGGGTACTACCGCCTACGATCCTATCTGGAAAATGTGCTGAACTTTTCCAAAGAAGCGAAGGATACCTTTTTAAGTGCCGAGGGCCATTATAAAGCTAAAGACAAAAGTAGTACAAAGGACAAATTTAAAAATTCTAAAAAGAAGTGTTTTTGACGCCTGCATACAGACTTCACATTCCAGAAGTTGCTTGTGAATGGGGTGGATATGAAAATAAAGCTCACCCGCAAGCATCCTGAGATCTGTTTAAATCTGGATGCTGATCAAGAAGAGGGAGCAAAACCCGTTGTGATTCACATCATGGAGACATACCTCCGCGTACGGTGATTGAAATTAAGTTCACCAAAACAAATAGAAATTGAGAGAAATTTACTACACGCCACAGAAAAATACCCAATTAACAGATCGCAGCTCAAACTATACACGGTGCCAGCAGGGTTGGCATCGGAACAGATAGAAAACATTGCCCTGGGAAATCTACCTAAAAGGGTATTAATCGGAATGCAGGACCATGCTTCGGTGAATGGAAAATATAAAAAGAGTGCCTTTGAATTCTAGAATTTCGGCCTTAAAAATATAACTATACGTTAATGGCATTTCGTTGGGCGGGGCTTTGGATATGGATTATTCATCAGACGCTGTGTTCCCGCTTTGTGCGAAAGCATATAGTAATCTGGCCCATATTGCAGGTGATTGTGATGAGCTAGGGATTGGGGTAATGCAGAAAGAATTTATCGATCAATTTAACCTTTATCCGTTTGACATCACACCTGACTTATCTGCTAGTATAAATACACACTTAAGTCCACAAAAGAGTGGAAACATCTCAGTCAGATTGGAATCCGCCAAACCTATAGACTCGCCTATAAGTGTACTAGTATACCTCGAGTCACAAACCCTAATAGAAGTAGACAGATTTAGGAGCGTTTTCACTGGCTTTTAAAATGGATGCGAATACACTTCAGAGAGTAATGAATAGTGAACGAATCACATGTTCCAAATTTATCAGTGTGTTTGCGAAGAATGAAACATTGAAATTGCCAACTACGAGAGATTGCAGTAGCCTTACTGTGAACACAGATGTTTTTGGTAGTGAAGGGATTCATTGGTTTGGAATCTATTTTAAAAATAGGGACCGCACGTACTATTTTGATTCACTCGGAATTCAATCATGGAGTGACCCTGTTATTGTAAAATTTCTCGATCAGATGCATATCCCCGAAGTTGTATGGATTCCCTTCCGGCTATTTGGATATTTTAGTAATACCTTTGGGATGTACTGCCTTTCATTTCTCATGCATATGTCACGTGGTAAAGAATTTATAAATTTTTAAAAATTACTCGACCCGTGTCACACTCAACGAAACGACGGAATGGTATGCAGACAGACAAAAAATCGTTTTCGGATTGTGCGTACTTGTTGTATAGTATGATGTTTTGTTCGTGTATATATGTAAAAATGAAAAATGAATAATCAATATTCATTTTTACATGAGAACCAAAATCGCTTAAGGGGAGTTTGGATGGAATTTTTATTTGTTGCTTTCTATTTTTTTTTCAGTGTCACAACCATGCGACCTACCATTTCTATGGTTTGGTCGTGTTCATATTTCCTTTTTTATTTGTTATAGAATTTGTTATAGTTGATTGTGGTTGTCTTGCATCTCACCCTCGTCCCTAGATTATGCATACACATTGCATATAACAGGATTGGAACCCGTAGTTGTACTTCTTAGTCCTTAATACCCACTCTTTGTCTCTAATTCGTTTCTTTTAAATCCTCCCAATAATGACTTATACACTATGACGTCATAAAATAACTTAAATTTCCTTCACGGTTTCCATACCTTGAACACTGAATCACGTGTTTAGTATTTGGTCATCTTCCGTATTCAATGTATGGTAAATTCTTTAATATGAAAACTTCATTCTCTATACGTCATTATTTATTTGTGGTGTTATGCAGTATAAATATTATCATTAAACCATATTCGCCCGTACGTCCATATCTTATCTTCACCATTATCATATATCAATTCTATTAAATATTCATTTTTACTCGTGTCAGTCTATGAAATGCAAAACTTTATGCATTCGTATCTGTTCGTTCGAAAACGCGCAAATACGTTCTCGTGTATTATTTTTTTTATTTTTATTTTTAATTATTTCGCCTCCCGCAATGAACTCGAAAATGCTTATGTAAGTGATCAAATTCCGCTAACTACGGCAGAAGCGAACACTTCTAAGATAAAAATCTCCTCTCGCTCTGATTCAAATTTATAACATAGTATAACATAATATAACATATTATGTTGTATATTACGTTAAATACCGTATGTGCCCATGTACTTTGTGTTGTACTAATAACCATATATAAATATAAAAACACTAAGAATTGTAAGTGACTAATGTACTTAATAATGTAATTGATGTACAGAGGAACCTTGCTTAACGAGTGCCTCGTATAACGAGAAATTCGTATAACGAGCAAAAAGAATGGGGGAAAATTACCTTGCATAACGAGCGACACTTTGCTTAACGAGCAAAATATTTCGTCAAAATTTAAAGCGTAGACAAAAACAAATGTCTCTAGACAGTTTCCTCGTGAAAAAGGATCCAAAAGAAAGTGAAAGTGCCTCTAAAAAATTTAAAGCTAGTGACTGTGAGCTCGTCGAGAATGTTATTGCATTGAACGAAGACGATTCTCCTCTTTCCCCTCAATAACCCTCTCCTCCTCCCCTGTCTCTTCATTTCCTTTGCGTGCGTCAGGAGCACCTTCTCTCTTCGTAAGTTATTTATAAATTCCACCGTTTACTAATTATTTACATTCTCTTTTGGGTTAATTTTTATTAATAATCTTTTCATTTCATGCAATAATAATTTAAAAAACGCCTTTAAATATCATTATAAATATTATTTTAAGTATTTTTTAAGCATGGAACGCATTATCATATTTTACATTGATTCCTATGGAAAAAATTGCCTTGCTTAACGAGCATTTTGCATAACGAGCACAATTCGGGAACGAATTATGCTCGTTAAGCAAGGTTCCACTGTAATGTACTTTAATAAAATTGTAATTAAATGTAATAATTTAATATAATGTAATGTACTTTAATAGCCAAAATTAACGATAATAAGCGAGTTTTATGAAATGAGTTATTTTCACAGTTATTTTTAAAGAGTTATTTTCAGAGTTATTTTCAGTATTATAGTCATTATAGAATAACTTTATTTTATGTACCAAACATAATATTACTGTACCTTCGCGTACATTCGAGTGAAATGTGTTTACATTTCGTATTTTAGTTACAATTTTTCAAATTATTGAATTGAATTGACTTGCAAATTAAGAAAGAGAGAGTTTATAGGGAGTTTATAGAGATTTATAGAGATACTTGAAGTAGTTTCAAGTCAGTTTTAGTTGCAAATAACACTAGGGAACAACATTTTTGTTTCTTGAAAACTATTTGGTGTTTCTTATAGAACTTTTGATGCTGATTTCAAATATGGTTTCAGAATTTTTCTATCACCCATAGTTTTCGAGAAAATATTTCCATTTACTCAGAGTTTTCCCAAAATATTAGTTAAAATTAAGTTGTACTAATTTAATTTTACTTTTTTTTTTCCAGGTTAACTATATTTAATAGTAAAGGGTGATCCAGAGAAATGGGACCCAAAAGAAACCCCTGAACTCTTAAAGTATAAGTCCTTTTATAAAATCATACGCATCATTCGAAAGATGATAGTTACAAGTTTGTACAGGATTGTATAGGTTTTGACAATACAAGACAAGATAAGATACAAAACAAAATAAAAGTGTTTAGTTAAAACTAACCCTTCAAGATGACTGCATGGACTGTGGAACAGCTGCGTTTCATAACTGAGCAATATTATGAGCAATGGAAGAAGTGTAGTTTCAGCTCAAAGATCTTTCAAGACAAATTTTCAGATGTCAAAATCACCTTCTAAGAAAGTAATCCGTCGGTGTGTCAGAAATTTTTCCCTAACTGGCAGCATTGGAAAAAGAAAACCAACTGAAGAGTGCGCACAGCAAGGATAGACGAGATCATTAGCAGAACTCATGAAATTGTACAGGATAATCCTAACATAAGCATCAGACGTGCTTCTCAGCTGTTAGGAGTTGGATATGGAACAACACACCGTATATTCAAGCAAAATTTAATGCTCTTTCCATATAAAATTCAAACAGTGCAACAACTAACGATGGAGATTTCGCACGAAGACGACAATTCTGTCAATGGATCCAACAGAAGGTAAATGACACCACCAATTTTCTAGCAACTTTGATTATGTCAGACGAAGCCCATTTTCACTTGAATGGAACTGTAAACAAACAAAATTGTCGTTTCTGGGCAACAGAAAATCCATTGAATATTACCGAAGTCCCGTTGCATAGTCAGCGTGTAACTGTTTGGTGTGGTCTTACTGCATCTCAGATCATATGGCCGTACTTTTTCGAGAATTCCACCGGAAACACGGTCACTGTAAATGGTGATCGCTACGAAAAAATGTTGACCAATTTCCTTATTTCTAAATTAAGAGATCTTTGTCTAGAAAACCACTGGTTCCAACAAGACGGAGCTACCTGCCATACCACGAGGAACTGCATGGCAGTTTTGCGTCAAACGTTTCCAGGCGAGTTAATCTCAAGATTTGGAGACGTTGAATAGCCCGCAAGGTCTCCGGATTTTTCTCCCTTAGATTATTATCTCTGGGGATATTTAAAGAGTAGGGTCTACAGAAATAACCCAACGACCTTGCAAGAATTGAAGGCCGCCATCACAAATGAGATACAGGCCATACCACCGCACACTCTTGCAAAAGTGATGCAGAACTTACAAGCGAGAACACTGGAATGCTTGGCAACTAATGGAGCACATTTGAAAGGAGTCATTTTAAAAAAATAAATATTTCATAATAAACTTGTAACTCTACTCTTTCGAATGATATATAGTTTTTATGAAAGGAATTAAATATTAAGAATATTTGGCTTTTTTTTATGGGTCCCATTTATCTGGATCACCCAGTATTTTTTGCATTAAAAAAATATAGCTATTTAAACAAACAGATTTTTAATAAAAAGAAAGAATTTTTTTTCAAGTTTTGCTCAAATTTTAAAATTTTTCATAGTAGAAAAAATTGGTTTTTCATTCCAAAAAGTTTTCCGTGATTTCAATAATTTTCCGCCAGCATGAATCGAAACTGTATTAATCCCAGAGATACATTTTGCTACGTATGTGGAGAACTGATCATAATGGCACAGAGGAAGACGATGACCCCACTCGTGAAGAAGGCTTACGAACTTTATTTTGGATGTAAGCTAGGCGACCAAGATAAATCCTGGGCATCTCATATCTCATGCATTTCCTGTGCCGTCACTCTTAGGGTTGGAAAGGTACCCGCAAATCTATGCCATTTGCCATACCAATGATTTGGAGAGAGCCCATGGATCACCTAACGGATTGCTATTTTTGTATGACTAACGTTTCAGGATTCTCTGCCAAAAATAAACATAAAATTCAATACCCAAATCTTGCATCTGCCATGAGACCAGTACTACATGACGATGATAACCCAATTCCAACTCCCCCAAAGTCATGGACAAGGGATGAAGAGTCTGAAGTTGAACCAATGGAAATTGGTGACACTAAAGATACAGACTTTCAGCAACCTGAATCAAATAAACCACGTATGATAACGCAGGTTATGCTGAATGATCTCGTGAGAGATTTGGACCTTCCGAAAAAGAAAGCGGAATTATTGGGCTCCAGGTTACGTGAATGGAATTTGCTGGCAAAAGATACAAGCATATCGGCGTTCCGCACTCGCCAAAAAGATCTGATGCAGTATTTCTCCTCGTCAGGTGGTTTATGCTACTGTAATAATGTAAATGGACTGCTGTTAGCTCTCGGTCATGAGCACAAATCTGAAGATTGGCGTTTATTTACTGACTCTTTGAAGCTAAGCCTCAAGGTTGTACTACTTCACAATGGAAATAAATACCCTTCCATTCCTGTAGGGCACGCTGTCCACATGAAGGAATCTTACGAAAATATGAAACTCATCCTTCAGCAGATTAATTATGACCAGTTTCGTTGGTATATATGTGGGGATTTAAAAGTCGTCGCCCTTCTTCTGGGAATGCAGCTCGGTTATACGAAGTTCTGCTGCTTCCTTTGTGAATGGGACAGCAGAACCAGAGATTCGCATTATTTTGTAAAGGATTGGCCACTTCGTCAAAAATGTATCCCAGGACTGAAGAATGTGTCTCATGAACCCTTAGTTGACCCCAAGAAAATATACTTACCGCCACTTCACATCAAACTAACTTGGCATCATGAAAAATTTTGTCAAAGCAATGAACAAGGAAGATGAGGCATTCAAATATTTGAAGAAAAAGTTTTCACGACTTAGCGATGCAAAGATAAAAGAAGGGATCTTTGTTGGTCCCCAAATCAGAGAGCTCATGAAAGATCAAAAGTTTGATGATGCCTTGAGAGGAAAAGAAAAAGTGGCATGGGAGGCCATGAAGAATGTTGTCACAAATTTTTTAGGAACATCAAAGCCTCTAACTATGAAAAAATAGTGCAGGACATGATTGAAGCATATAGGTTATTGGGATGTAATATGTCACTAAAAATCCATTTCTTGCACTCCCATTTAGATTTCTTCCCTGAAAACCTCGGCGACGTAAGCGATGAGCATGGAGAAAGGTTCCACCAAAATATAGCTACTATGGAGAAACGCTACCAAGGGAGGTGGGATCCGGCAATGTTAGCTGATTACTGCTGGACATTGATGCGAGAAGCTCCTAATGAAAACTACAAGAGAAAATCAGTGACAAAGAAGTTTTAAGAAGAATATTTTAAATGCCAATCTGCCACTAATATAATTTTTATGAAGTATTTTTACTAACTTCTATACACTTTTTGAATAAAAATTAAAATACAAATTTCTCAGTAACCGTGGGTGATAGAGAAATTCTACGGCTATATTCGGAATCAGCGGAAAACATCCTATAAGACCAACCTGTTCACGTCCAAGAAACATAAAAAAGTTAAAATTTGTTCCCCAGTGTAAGTTGCAAATCAGTTTTCAGACTGTTTCAATTGGTTGCTTCCAAGCGGGACAACCAAACCCAGAGAATAGTAGACTCCACTGGTAGCAGTTCAGTGCAGTCCATTTCAGTTAGTTCAAGTCAGTAGGTTGCATCCAAGAGGGACAACCGCCCCAGAGATTTATAGAAATACTTGATAGCAGTTGAAGTCAGTAGGTTGCATCCAAGAGGGACAACCGCCCCAGAGAATAATAGACTTCACTTGATAGAAGTTCGAGTGCAGTCAATTTCAGTTTTCAGTCAGTTTTCAGTCACTCAGTTTCCAGTCAGTTGGTTGTATCCAAGAGGGACAACCAAACCCCAGAGATTAATAGTCTCCACTTGATAGCAGGTCAAGTTCAAGTCAGTTTCAGTTGCAAGTCAGTTTCAATTTCCAGTCTTAGTCAATTTCCAGTCTTAGTCAATTTCAAGTCTCAGTCAGATTCAAGTCAGTCAGTTTCAAGTTATTCAGTTTCAAGTTAAACAGTTTCAAGTAGTTTCGAAGTTTCAGTCATTTTCGAAGTTCAGTCAGTTTTGAAATCAGTTTCAGTCAGTTTTGAAGTCAATCAGTTGGAAGTCAGTCAATTCAAGTCAGTCAATTCAAGTCAGTCAATTCAAGTCAGTCAATTCAAGTCAGTCAATTCAAGTCAGTCAATTCAAGTCAGTCAATTCAAGTCAGTCAATTCAAGTCAGTCAATTCAAGTCAGTCAATTCAAGTCAGTCAATTCAAGTCAGTCAATTCAAGTCAGTCAATTCAAGTCAGTCAATTCAAGTCAGTCAATTCAAGTCAGTCAATTCAAGTCAGTCAATTCAAGTCAGTCAATTCAAGTCAGTCAATTCAAGTCAGTCAATTCAAGTCAGTCAATTCAAGTCAGTCAATTCAAGTCAGTCAATTCAAGTCAGTCAATTCAAGTCAGTCAATTCAAGTCAGTCAGTTTCAAGTCAGTTTCAAGTCAGTTTCAAGTCAGTTTCAAGTCAGTTTCAAGTCAGTTTTGAAGTCCCAAGTCAGTTTTGAAGTCCCAAGTCATTTCAATGCAGTCAATTGAATTCAAATCTTTTTGTTGTTTAAGAGAATTTAATTGAACTGTTTTTTGTTGTTGTAAAAGAGAATTAAATTCAACCTGAATTGACTGGTTTTTGTCTTTAATTTAGCCTTTTTTTTTGTTTGGAAGAAGGAAATTGACCGATTTGTCTTTTCTTTTCATGCCATTGTTGCGAATATAAATATATAGGTAAAATTACATATTTTATTGTTTGCAACCAAAACCGTTTTTACAAATGTTTGTAACGAATTTTATAATTATTGTGATTATATGATGAGAGTAATAGTGTAATAATTAATCGATCATGTACCTAATTTATGCTGCTCTGTACGATCGGGAAATTTACCCGTATGACCACACATACCTTAAATTTCAGTTGTGTTTATTTTTTTTTCATTTAATTTTAATAAAACTTCTACACAGTAAAACATATGTATTTATTTATATGCGAACAAGTTTTCAGACTAAAATATCAAATAATTAAAATTCTATCAACATTTAACGAAAGAGTATGATTTTCTACTTAACATGCAAAAATTAATAAACCTTTTTAATATTTTTTTATATATATAAATAATTTTTAATGTAAAATTTACCAGAAATTATTAAAATAAAATTGTTTGAAATGCTTTCCTTCCATTTCAATAACTTTTTTATTCTTGGCCGAACTTCATCTATGGCTCGATTTACTTTTATTTTTAAGTATATTATATGTTTAGTTCATTAAAATGCATAATTGATTTTATCTTTAATCTGTATTCTTAATTTTCTTAATTCAATTATCGTACCGATACTTCTGGTTAATGTTAATGGTTATATAGTTCATATATAGCTAGGAATGTTACTAGTCGAATTTAATTCCATCTTCAAAATTTGATTTTTAATACCGCTAGATTTACTTTCACTAATTGTAAGTTCTTTAAAGTGCGTATTTATTTTAATTACCTTAATACGCGCAACTGATTAATGACGTAAAATCGATAATTCCGATTGAATTTTATTACTTTTGACACATTCGAATTCATTAAAACTTACACGCATACACCATCATTAATACTACCTGTATTGACTTAAACTTAAAAGATTTTATAACCCTAAACCCATCTTAAATTATTATACATTATGTTTAAACTTTGTTAATTCAAAAACCTTCCAAATCCCTACACATACACACGCATGTAAACTTGTTTAAATGTGTACGTTTCTCCACAAACATTACGTACAAAAAAAAAAAAATCTGCGGATACTGATTACACTTTCACCCATTTGGTGGACATATCACCAACTACCACACTTTGTACCTAATACACAAAAATACACACTAGACCACAGGTCTATACATCATCCATTACGTAATTCAATTCTTACCTACAATAGGTAAAAAAAACTAGTTTATAGATTGTACGATCATGGTAACTTTCAAAATTCCTGAACTTTAAAATTTATATTTTCCCTTTTACCCACTACTCATTATGTATGTAATTTTTCCCCACAGAAAATAAATATTTGTTAAAAATTAAACAGAATTAAAATTTTTGTTGAAAATTTAAAACTATCATTGATTGTTTAAATTAAACGGTTGTCTAAAATTAGATTTGATTTTCTATTTACTCTGCATTGTACCCAACCACCCGAACTCACTTGTTCTGTATAAAATTTGTAATGTAAAAGAAAAAATTCGTCATCATCTAACTTGAATTCGTTAGGATGTTATCTTTATGTTATTGTATTGTATTAATTGTACCCTATTATATTATTGTATAAATATCATTTTAAAGGGGAGAGCAATGTAAAAATGAACAATGAATAATCAATATTCATTTTTACATGAGAACCAAAATCGCTTAACGCGAGTTTGGATAGAATTTTTATTTGTTGCTTTCTATTTTTGTTTCAGTGTCACAACCATGCGACCTACCATTTCTGTGGTTTGGTCGTGTTCATATTTCCATTTTTATTTATTATAGAATTTGTTATAGTTGATTGTGGTTGTCTTGCATCTCACCTTCGTCCCTAGATTATGCATACACATTTGATATAACAGGATTGGAACCCATAGTTGTACTTCTTTGTCCTTAATACACACTCTTTGTCTCTAATTCGTTTCTTTTAAATCCTCCCAATAATGACTTATACACTATGACGTCATAAAATAACTTAAACTTCCATCACGGTTTCCACACCTTGAACACTGAGTCACGTGTTTAGTATTTGGACATCTTCCGTATTCAATGTATGGTAAATTCTTTAATATAAAAAACTTCATTCTCTGTACGTCATTATTTATTTGTGGTGTTATGCAGTATAAATATTATCATTCAACCATATTCGCCCATACGACCATATCTTATCTTCACCATTATCCTATATCAATTCTATTATATATTCATTTTTACTCATGTCAGTCCATGAAGTGCAAAACTTTATGCATTCGTATCTGTTCGTTCGAAAACGCGCAAAAACCTTCTCGTGTATTTTTTTTAATTTTTATTTTTAATTATTTCGCCTCCCGCAATGAACTCGAAAATGCTTATGTAAGTGATCAAATTCCGCTAACTACGGCAGAAGCGAACGCTTCTAAGATAAAAATCTCCTCTCGCTCTGATTCAAATTTATAACATAGTATAACATAATATAACATATTATGTTGTATATTATGTTAAATACCGTATGTGCCCATGTACTTTGTGTTTTACTAATAACCATATATAAATATAAAAACTGTAAGAATTGTAAGTGACTAATGTACTTAATAATGTAATTGATGTAATGTACTTTAATAAAATTGTAATTAAATGTAATAAATTAATATAATGTAATGTACTTTAATAACGATAATTAACGATAATAAGCGAATGTGAATTAATTGGTAATTGTAATTGTAATTGTAATTGTAATGAACCAAAATTACAACGTACTCAATGATGTACTGAGATTGTACTTATGTACTACTACGAAATTATATTGCCTTCAGAAATGTATACTCGGCGAAAATACGATTAGTTTTTATTTTGTTTTTTTTAATTTTTATTTGGAATCTTTCATCTGATCATGTGTTTAAAAGGGGGGAACTTAACTTTCAACTGCATTCCCCCAGCATTTAGACTTATATAATATGTGTAATTGTAAAATTAATTTCACTTCATTACTTCACTCTTCTTTGGTCACTATTACGAGACTCCCTTGTTAGCAGCCTCGCTGCGAGGAGGGGGCAGAGGCCTCTTGCCTCCTTAATTTTTTTAAATTCCGGCCTGAGCCATGGGCGAAAGAGGTCGAACCTCTACCCCTGTAAATTCAGAGGACTACCTGTACATTTTTAGAAGTAAATTACAATCAAAGAAAGTTTTTTTAATCTTTTCCTTCGAGCCTTGTTCTCTTCAGGAATTTAGTCAGTAAAGTCAATAAGTTTAGTACCAAGAGAAAGTATCAGAGTATTATCGAAAGAGAAGAATTGACAACTGTCGACCCTGTAGCGAGAGAAAGAAATTAGAATATTATAGAAGAAACTATCGCGAGAAATATCCATTGCTGCCTCCCATCCAGATCCCCCTTCGATTCGAACCACCCCAGGGCCATAAAAGGAGGGGTTAACATATATATATATATATATATATATATATATATATATATGTATGTGTATATATGTGTTAACATATATATATATATATGTAACCAATCATGTTAGTTTGTATATTCTGTAGCTTAAGATGGTTATTGTTCTAAAAACATGATTTCTTTCATTTAATAAATTGATGAAAATACATTGTGTCTTCTTCCCCGAAGAAAAGATCGAAAGATAAAAAAATACTTATATTATTTCGTTAATGATGTGACAGTCGGTGGGTTGACTGCTCGGTAAATCTTCTACCTCCGTATTCAGGTTCACGACATGAGTTTCTTCAAAACGAAAAGATTGTATAACATGTGTCAAATCCTTATTGGACCTTAAAGGAGAAAGAATCATTAATTAGTTCATATTGAATCTTTTTTAATAAAAACCCAATTGTATAAAACATATGCAGAACATATATATAGTAACAGTATAACAATGTGAAGATATCTTTGAACCGCTCAGAGAAGTTCCTTTGATAAAAATTGCGGATATCTAAATGAAGCATTTTTAATGTGATGAGATGAATTACTACAATCCTTCATATATATGATGAAATAATCCAGAACAATGCTCTTTTCCTAATGACAGGCACACTAAATAAATAACCATTTCGCGAATAACACTAGGCAACAAATTTCAACTTTTTTTTTGTTACAGACACGTGAACTACTGATTCCTACTAAAGCGCTGATGCTGATTTCAGATCTGATATCAAAATTTCTCTATCACGTCCAGATTTTGTGTAACCGAAAACCCCTATTTTTCATTTTTTTTCTCACCCGCTTCTATTACGAAAGCCGTCTAAGCTACTTTTCCGTGCCACGTTTTATGTTAAGCATACTTAAATAAATAGTGAACAGGGATGTCTTTCCTCCTTTATTCTGGCTTAAGACAGACAGCGGAATTCCGCTGGCGGAGTTACCACCCCTGCGCCCAACCATCCACCCAAAGCGCGTTAGTATTTTGTTGTTACTACTGAAAGGCAAATTCCTGTTCTTAAGTGAAACTTTGGTGTCTCCTCTTCCTTTGTCGCTTGTAGGATGACGAGCTCTCCTTCTGCAGGAACCAACAATAATCTCCCATCATATTTGGGTTGAAATTACCTTGGTATCTGTTTTCCATAACTGAGATCTGTTGGTGGAAGCGCTCACCATGCTCGTCACTTACAGCCCCAAGGTTGGCCGGGAAGAAGTCAAGATGAGAATGTAAAAAATGAATTTTCAAAGACATTCTGCATCCCATTATTTCATAAGATTTAAGCATGTTTTCTACGAGTTTACGGTGGTTTTCAGCTTTGTGGTTTCCAAGAAAATTTTTGACAACTTCAACGAAAGATGTCCATGCTCCTAGTTCATTCTCATTTAGGTTAGATGGAAACGATGAGTCGTGGATGACACTGCGGATCTGTGGTCCAGTGAAAACTCCAGCTTCTAGCTTAGCATCTGTCAATATTCCTTTGAATTTATCCTTTAAATATTGGAAACCACTACCTTGATGATCCATACCCTTCACGAAATTTTTCATAAGGCCAAGTTTAATGTGAAGTGGTGGAAGATGTACTTTCTGAGGGTCAATAAGTGCTGGGTGTTTCACATTGTATTTACCAACAACATGTTCAGTTATAGATGGCCAATCATGTTTTTTGTAGTGGTTCTTGTCATCTCTGCTGTTCCATAGACACAAAAAGCACATATGCTTTGTGTAGCCCAACTGTAACCCAAGAAGTAATGATACAACTTTAAGGTCGCCACAAATATTCAATGTGTGGTCCTTATATTTGATGAGTCTTAGCAGCAGTTTCATCGATTCATAAGTCTCATTAAGGCCAGTGGCATGTGCTACAGGTATTGAAGGTTTTTCATTGCCGTTGTGCAGTAATACAGCTTTAAGGCTAGCTTTACTAGAGTCAATGAACAGTCTCCATTCTTTTGGATCATAGCGACAGCCAATCCCTTGCATCAGACCACTGATATCGTGGCAGAAACAAACGTTTTCTTCCTGTAAGTAAAATGATGAAAACTGCAAATGGCGATGGCGGAAATGGGAAACTTTGGTGTTTGGTTGGAGAAGATTAAATTCTTGAAGTCTTGAACCAAGCAACTCTGCCTTTTCTTTTGGTAATTCCAAATCGCGCACTAAGTCATTTAATTCCGCTTCTTAACAAATGTGGGGAAATATTTGCATCTGGAACATATATGCCATCTTTCCCTGTTTCTATATCACTAGCAGAATCTTCAGATGAACTGCTGTCTGTTATCGTTGCTGGTGGAACTGGTGGTGGATTTGTTTCATCATGTGGTACTGGTTTCATTGCTGATTCGCAGTTTGGGTACGTGATCTTTGATTTGTTTTTCTTTGTGAAACCAGCAATCTTTGTCAAACAAAAATAATAATCATTGAAGTGATTTTTCGGCTCACGCCAAACCATGGGGACTGAGAACGGCATAGCTTTTCTTTTACCATTCATCCAAGCTATTAACATTGCATTGCACTGTGCACAGCAAATATGTGGTGCCCAGTCCCTCTGTTGGTCTCCTAACTTACAGTCAAAATAACACTTGTAGGCAAGTTTAATCTTTGTTATGATGTTTCTACGTTGTGGCTTAGGTGTATATTGTCCACAGACAAAGCAGAAGTTGTTTATTTATCAAAATTGTTCGAATTTGTATATAGTTGGCAAAAAAAATTGCTTTAACCTTGAAAAGCAAGTTTCATATTACTGGCATTAAGCCGATTAAAACCAAAATCTGGACGTGGTAGAAAATTTTACTAAAAGTGATTTGCATTTTACACAAAATCTAGACGTGATAGAAAAAATCTAATTATAGATTTGAAATCAGCATACCGAAATTAGCTAGGAGCACCTATTTCATCTTCTGTAACAAAATCTTTGTTGCCTAGTGTAATTGGCTACAAAAAATAAAATTACAGGCACATAATTACTTACATTTCTACAGCAGTACCTTGCGTTGGATCGTAAGGAGCGTCATTGCAAATATCATCACCGGTTTGCGTTGAAAATAATCCATCCCGGTCGGCTGCGTTAAAAAGATTAATTGTGGACAACGCTACAGCGTCTCTATCTTGATATAAATCCGTCAAACTGCAAAGCATTGATTCATGACGGAGGGGATGTTTATTCACTGGTGAAAATACCTACTGTGACACCAAGCTGAAAATATTTCCTTTTATATGCATGATCCCCAAGCACCACCCCAAAAGACTAATAGGCGGTTCGTAAGTTTGATGATTGGTTGTCAATGTAACTGGGCGGGGCTATGTTAAATTTTGTGTACCAATCGTAACATTTATATTATGGGTCCATACTTTGGACGTCCTGATTGGTTGACTATTGGTGTCCTCATCTTCTCTCTGTAGATTTAATGTTCACATCTCAAGATGTATTGCCACTTGCAATCTCTACCACGATGGTTTCAAATATTTACATTAATATTTGAGCCCATACTTCTCTCGGTTTTCCCATTTTAGAACCCACCCCTTTATGCAATATCCCTCACCCCTTTGCAACATTGATCAACATTTGCCACTTGCAATCTCTATCACGACAATATTTTACATTATTATTATTTTCGGTCATAATATTCGATCCTCAACTTTGATTCATGTATTATGCTTGACTTTTTACTCGCCAATTCTCGCGTAGGAGTGTGATTAAATTGTTTAGTTCGTGAAAATGAATGTCTGGTTGGGCTGGTAGATAAATGGGCGCCCTAGGTATCCTAGTGGTTAAGACGCTGGGATGCTGATCGAATGTTGAGAGATTGAGTCCGGATGGTGACATTGTAATTTCTTGGTACATATAATCCCCGATGAGCCGGGTATACCTATGTGAGGTGGAGAGTAAAAGAAGCCAACTCACCACTTTATCAGATCAACTCGAGAGGGGGGCAATAAGCTTAATCTTTGTGAAATGAGGAATCATCGCAATAAAAATTTAAATAATAATAATAATAATAATAATAATAAACCTTCCCATTTTTTCATTTCCATTCATTCATTTCATTTCATTTCAATAAGAGAGACGATGTAAAGTTTTAACACAACTATGTAGAAGATACCACACAAATTATACGCACAGAAAAATAGTTCGGATTCAACGTTAAACTGTAGGTCTAAGGCGGGTGACAAACTTCATCTTTGTCAATGCGGAGAAGGAATTGTTTTTGCTGCTCATCTTTGGTAAGCGTTGTATTGTACCGTTGAATAAGAGTCATTGACAACCTTCATCGTCAATGCTCTTTCTTTCAACATCTCGTAGTTGTCGTTACTTGGCCAATCACTCGGTTTCGAAAGAAACTCTTGAGCAATCTTCTTTCCGTTTTTATCCAGTACAACGAAGAGTTGAGCCGTCTTCTCGCTGACGTAAGTTTCCAATGGGTTTGCTGTTTTGAACAGCTTTGAATCGAGACGCTTCAGACCTTTCGCTTTTGCAGGATGAAATAATTTTGTATTCATATTTTCTTTTACTTCGCTGTCCAACCCATCGTCAAAAAGTGACAGTTCAATCAGCTCTTAAATGCCTTGAGTGCAATTTCATCAAAAACCCTGTTTGGATAAGTCTCTGTAAATGTTAGAAAAACTAAGTCGTTTCTAGGGGCCCTCACTGCCAAGGGTGCTTCATGCCAAGTGAGTGCTCGATTCAAGCTCGCTCAACCCAAGACGAATTGATATGTGGGTCTTGTACAATGTACATGTATAATTTTGTATATTGTGTATCGTTTACAGCTATTTCTCGTAACTTAGATTTTATATATATATATATATATATATATATATATATATATATATATATATATATATAAACACTACTCGCACTTAGACACACATACACAAGGAATTACCCAAACTAATATAATTCTAGCATAAAAATGTTCAATTTGTAGTGACCTCTAAATCTGCTCCAATTTGCTCAAAACTTTGTGCGAGTGTTGCTATTGCATAGTGCAGTGGTGGCGAACCTTTATTGCTGGTGGGTCATTTTGCTCCTTTTGATTTTTTAAAAAAATTAAATTGGATCACAATAATTTATTTACTTACTATTTTAGTGAGAAACTTGTTGGTGGATTTTAGCTGCTAATGTTTTGATCCGAGGTTTATATTTAGTTATCTTTAGTCTCACATATGCAGCACTCGTATCTGTGCCAAGGCGATTTTTAGTGGTGGATTTGACGAATTTCATGGAGGAAAACAATTGTTCACATGAATAAGATGAACAAAATATTGTTAGCAGAGCTAATGCTAGCTTTTTCATTGATGCAAAAGATTTTGGTGAAGAGTTCCATTCTGCAAGAATACTGTAAGATTCTTTGCTCTTTCTATTGATTGTTGTTCTCTGGTTACACCCAAAATTGACGACTCCAATTCCTTTTCTTGTAACTTCAGATTAAGATCAATAAATTTAGTCTCCCATACTGCACTTTCTGGAAGTCAACTAATTCCATTTCTACTGTAAATTACCAATGTCAAGCCAATGGAAAGTATGGGGGAAATAGATGAATTGTAAGTTGTCATACATACACACACGTTCTTAAACGTTTACTATGTTTTAAAACGTTTCAGTGTATATCAGCTGTTTATTTCGGTGGGAGAATAAAATACTTTTAAAACTGTAAGGCAGAAAATATTAAAAATTAGTCATATTTTATTTAAATAAGAGCTCGTGAGTCACTAAAAATTGCCTCGTGGGTCAGTACTTGACCCGCCGGTCAGTGGTTCGCCATCACTGGCATAGTGAACAAGAGCAACCTTGATGAGATTGACATTTGAAAGTTTGAAGTTTTATAATACTATCTTGAACCACCCTAATGTATATATTGTACACATATATTGAATAATTGGGTGTATGTCTATATACCACCCATACAAAATGGGTGATAGGTATTTGCCAAAAAACTGTACGTGATAAGAAAAAAAAAATGGATGTTATTTTTGTATTCAGCACACCTGAATTGATAAAGTTATGTTTAAACATCAGATCTGTTGCATACCGGTGTTATTATTTAGTGAAATTATAAGTGAAAGGGTGTGATTGTTGGCCAAATTTGTTTTCGTGTTTTTTTTTTTTGTGGAATAGTATGTGCGCTCTGGACAGTATGTTTTATAAACATTTTCTTGTTCTTTCTATGTTGTCCTGGTAGTAACTATGTAACTATATGAATATTTTTCGGATGTAAAGCGATCTTTGATGAGAAATCGCTGGAATAGATTGTGAACTTGAAATTTGTTTTAACCAGTTTTATGAAAATTATCCTTCATTTTTCATGCAATAGCTTTGTTACAGGTTGTAAATTTGAATAATTATTAGTGGGAAATGTTATTTTATGCAAACATTGTGTAAATTTTTATTTTTTTCGATTTTTTTTGAAATGATACAAAATATCTAATGTGTGGAATTTGTCACTGAAATGATTTCTTGTTTGCTCTAACTTCTCCGAACTTGTTGAAGTTGAAGAAAAAACTGAAAAGTAAATAAATTTGTTAAATAAATAAATAAATTTGTTTAAAGAAAATAAATCAAACAAATAAGTTTTCATCGTGAAAACTTATTTTCAAGTGGGTGAGGCGAGTGTCGTGTACTGGTTTTAAGGATAATAATATCTGATAGGAATTTAGTAATGCTTTAATAATGTTTAATAAGAAATTTAATAATATTTTCTATATGAAATTAAGACTTCAATAATGTTTAGCGTGTATGAAATTAAGACTTTAATAATGTTTGGCGCGTACGAAATTAAAACTTTAATAATGTTTGGCGTGTACGAAATTAAGACTAATAATGTTTGGCGTGGACGAAATTAAGACTTTAATAATGTTTGGCGTGTACGAAATTAAGACTAATAATGTTTGGCGTGTACGAAATTAAGACTTTAATAATGTTTGGCGTGTACGAAATTAAGACTTTAATAATGTTTGGCGTGTGCGAAATTAAGACTAATAATGTTTGAAGTGTACGAAATTAAGACTTTAATAATGTTTGGCGTATACGAAAGTAAGACTTTAATAATGTTTGGCGTGTACAAAATTAAGACTTTAATAGTGTTTGGCGTGTATGAAATTAAGACTTTAATAATGTTTGGCGTGCATGACGTACTAGTTGGAAACGTCTAAAATCTGCCGAGAGGAGACTGGCGTGAGCAATTCAGTCTTCGGGCGGGGATTCTGGCAGTCGGGTGATTTTCGTTACTACTGTAATGTTATTGTGATTCTAAAATTTGTAATATTCTCTTTCTCCGATAAAATGTTAACTGTATTTTGGCATTCGTGTTCCCCCGTTTGTTCAAAATGTTTCGGCCAAATAAAAGTCAGTAAATAGTGATAATTGTGTGTAATTTATCCTCGACCCTCGCATTGTTTAAATTCTAATGGCGACCCGGCTCAAGCCTTCTACCCACGCCCGTATAAGACACGGCGAAAACGAGAGTAAAATAGTAAGAAAGAGAAAAGCAGTAAAACGAAATATTATAATAAAAAGAGCGGATAAATAAAATGGAAGCGAAAAGTAGAAATAAAAACGTTTTAAAATTCACTACACAAGTAATCACCGGACATACTGTATAACAGAAATTGTTAGGATTGTTCAGACATTTAAGCGACATTCCAACTTATCCTTTTTTTCTTCAAGGCGTTATTTTGTGTAACACGCACAATTAAATAACTAGGTAAATGGAGAAAAACTATAAATCAAACTTCACTGCACATGAACAGGCCCTCATCATGAAACAACTTGCCGCCGAGAAAATTACTCAACTGCAAGTAGTCCTCTATGACGGAAAACAAGGGAAAAATTGACAAATTTCATTATCCTACAATAACTAAAACATTTTCTGCTAGGATACTCTCAGCTTTGGGGGTAGATGCAGTTTTAATAATTTGTTTAATTTATAATCTACTGTATATACAAATTTGGTCAACAACTGAGCCCCAAATTTCTTGAAAACTTGATATTCTAGCAAAATTTCATTTTCGAAATCAGAGAAGAAAAATGCAAAGAAAACGACTACTATCATCTGAGAGAAAAAAATGTTGTCGAACAATGTTATATTAGTCATTAATTATTGTTTCTCTTTTACCTTTACCAACGGAATTAACAGTTTCATAGTAATTTAATAAGTTAATTATAGTGATAAGGGTAATCCTCAACTCCCTTAACGGCACTCTGACAACGGCATCTAACGGCAATTTCTTTTCCAATATGTGATCTTTAAATGAAAGATCACAAGAAAAGGAAACGCCAAGAATGTTAAGAGAAGAGGAAGGATTGAGTTGTGTATTGTTGAATGAAAGGGGATAGTTGTGTATAAAATTGTGACGAGTAGACAGATGGAGGAACTGAGTTTTTGAGGCATTGAAAGCCACAAGGTTTTTTCGTCAAAATCAGAGATGGCAGAAAGCTCAAAGGTCAGGTGT
Source organism: Bathynomus jamesi (assembly GCA_023014485.1). Classification (NCBI taxonomy): domain Eukaryota; kingdom Metazoa; phylum Arthropoda; class Malacostraca; order Isopoda; family Cirolanidae; genus Bathynomus; species Bathynomus jamesi. Next base: position 122,851 of record JAJOZX010005538.1, on the reverse strand, counting down.
ACCATTGCCATCCTATGGAAAGCATGGAGTGATTGTTAAGAGGGACGCTTTGTGAAGCGGGTAGAGAAGTGAAGAGTGGAATCTTCGGCATAGGAGTGGGCAGGACAGGAAGTACGACTTAAGAGATCATTGATAATAAAAGAAAGAATGGGTGACAGGAGAGAACCCTGAGGAAAGCCACAATTTGGTATCTATATATAATGGAAGGAGTGGCCACACACACATATACAGGGCGTCCCAAAAAAATGTATACACACTTTAAATAATTATAAAGGCAGTGTTTATTAAAATACATTTCATTTTCAAAATGTAATAGAATCTACAGACATTATTTAATTGTTTTGTCAACGCCTGTTTTCAAACTGACGTCCGTTCTGGTCCAGGCACTGTTGATAACGCGAAGCAATGGAATCGCAAACATCACGAAACATTTCGTTTGGTATTTGTGTGCATTCTCGTTCAATGGCTGCTCTCAATTCAGCGACTGTTGCAGGTTTTATAGCGTAGACTTTGTCTTTTAAGTATCCCCATAAAAAAGTCTAGTGGTGTGAGGTCTGGTGAACGCGGAGGGTATTCTACGAAACCCCTTCGTCCAGTCCACATCCACATCGTGCCAAGTACCACTCGCAATACTCCACTCTTCGGTCCGGATCATCTTCATTAATAGCATGGACTAATCTTGGAATGTAACTTTTCCATTGACAGCGCTTCAAAATGCGTTGGACAGACGATTCTGAAATTCCTACCTCACGACTCGCTTGCCGCACAGATTTTCTTGGACTTTGGTGATACGTTTCCAGTACTCTTTCTTGCTTTGTGGGGCTTGTCGATGTCCGTGGTCTTCCGGAACGCTTCTTGTGGACATTCTGAACAGTTCCATCGGCTTCAAACTTATCTCTAATTCGAGTGATGGTAAGTCGCGTTGGTGGATCTGTTTGAAACTCCCTCCTAAACTGTCTTTGCACTTCAACTGCGTTTTCACACTTCCAGTAGCATTTTAGAATGAATTTCCTTTGTTCATAGCTTAGTCTGACTGCCATTATTAATTCTAATGGGTTTAACTTGGAAAGAAAGAAACATCAATTGAGCTATCAGCTGTTAAAGTGTGTATACATTTTTTTGGGACGCCCTGTATATATGTATATATATATATATATATATATATATATATATATATATATATATATATTAGGGTGTTTCATACCTATAGGGTAAAATAAAAATGAGCTTGGAGTTTTAATCCACACGTTTCTCCGTATTCTAAAGAACAAGAAAACACGTTTGTGCAAGTTTGAACCAGATCGCCCTGCATTTAGAGGTCCCCAAGCCAGGACCCCAACTTTGACGACTTTTTGTCAGTTCATTTCTCGCCTGCCTGCAGTGAAGACGGTTTTCTTCGTCACTTGAGCGGTTCGTGTTGTATAGCCTATTGGACAACTATGGAGGTAATTATATATGCTACTAATTATCTCATTTTACTGTGGTATTGAAATTTATTATTATTTAATTTCTGTCATTTTACTGTGGTAGTGATATTTATTATTAATATTACATGAAATTAATTAGTCTGTTGCATATTGGACAACTAAGCTGGTAATTATTTATGATACTAATTAATGTAATTTTACTGCGGTATTGAAATTTATTTAATTAATGAATTGTCAAAGAGAACGTAGTGTACACGTATCAGTTTTATAAATAAAGAAAAGCAGTAACTGGGACTCGAACCAGTGTCATAGCCGTTTGGCGGCATCGCTCAAGTCGGCGTACACAGCACGCTATCCACTCCCTAGATGGTGTAGTGGATAGCGTGCTGTGTACGCCGACTTGAGCGATGCCGCCAAACGGCTATGACACTGGTTCGAGTCCCAGTTACTGCTTTTCTTTATTTAATTAATGAAATTAATTACGATGTGAAATTATTTCTGTGGAATTATTTAGTTTGTTTTCTTTTCCAGGTGTCTACCAGAGCGAAAACAGAAGTGTTTCTTATTGGCCAGACGGATGCGAACATCACATCAAGTGGCCTTCCAACTCAGTTGCAAGTACTCAAAAAGTACTTTTACCACCAAAAGGAGCAAAAATTTGGACGTACTAAATGCCTGAACCTGTGCCTGGATGCCTGTCTCATATTTTGGGAGAGAGCGAGAATCCCCATGATGCGTCGAGATTCGGCCTTGAGGAAGATGGAATCCCTTCTCAAGGAATACGACCGGCTTGTGAAGCACAAGTCACATAAAGCAGAGTCCTTCCGAGTGAAGGAGGCGATGTTCAAGGAGGCAATAGCGAAGGAGATCATGGACATTGCTCATTCACAGGCTAAGGAAATGATGAAGAATCAGGAGGACATCCACTTTCTCGACATGCAGCGTGAAGATCCAAATTCCTGCAGCATGGGCCCTGTTGACATGAAGCTTCACTATAAGGGGATTAGGAAAAGGAAGAGGCTGTACAAGATTAAGGAACAACAGGAGAAGGCCAGGAAGGAACAAGGAGCTGCAGAAGATACGGGGGCTTTAGTGATTTCAACTTCGTCAGAGACTGACTCAGATGTCGTTGACCCAACCGTGGAAGTTTTTCCATCCTCCTCCAAGGGAAATACCAAGAAGCGACGCAGGAATCTGATCTCACAGGATGTGACGACTACCTACGATCGGCTGAATATTTCGTACCGCGATTCAGCTATGTCGTACGCTGCAGCGGCTAAATCACTAGGTTTTGACTTGGATGAACTGTCCATTTCTGCCAGTACCATGTACCGCACACGCAAGGCTCTCAGGAAGGTGGCTGCTGAAAGTTATCAATCCGACGAAGTTTGTCCTGGTCAGCCTCTTGTCTTGCATTGGGACGGTAAGCTCCTACCTGACAATGAGCAATGGAAGGAGAGCGTTGACCGGATCGCCGTCCTCGTCTCTGGCGACGGCAAGGAGAAGTTGCTCGGCGTTCCTAAGGTGACGTCCGGAACCGGCGAGAAGATAGCGCGAGTTTGCTTGGATTTGGTCAAGGAACACAGGATGGAAGAGCGCGTGCGGGGACTGTCTTTCGACACGACAGCGTCGAACACCGGGATTCATATCGGGGCCTGCGTCCTGATTGAGAAAGGTCTTGGCAGAGAACTCATGTACTTCCCCTGTCGGCATCACATCTATGAAGTCATCCTCAGCTCCGTCTTCAAGCGTGCATACGGCCCTTCAAGTGGCCCCGATATACCCGTTTTCAAGAGGTTTCAGGCACAATGGAAGTTCATCGACCGGTTGGACGTGCGGCCGTACGATTTTGCTCAAGTCAATGACTCTATGAGGGAACTGAGGGAGAAGTCAGTCCTGCTGGTGGGAGGGATGGTGAGCACGTCGCATCAGCGCGATGACTACAAGGAACTGCTACAGTTGGTTCTCATCTTCCTGGGAGAAGCAAAAGTGGTGGATTTCCCTCTCAGAGCCCCTGGCGCTTACCATCACGCTCGATGGATGGCGATAGCCATCTACTCCTTGAAAGTAATTCTACTGAAGAAGCAGTTCAAGATGTCGAGTCACGAGTTGGAAGCTCTGACAGCCGTAGGTCTCTTCGTGTCCCTCGTCTACATCCGAGGTTGGACTCGTGCTGCAACCTCAAGCAAGGCTGCCGCAGTTGATCTGGAATTTCTGCGTGACGCGGAAGCCTTTGCCATGTCGGGATATTCGTGTGTTAACGCTGCGCAAGAAGCCATGTCTCGACACCTATGGTACATCTCTGAGACTCTTATTGCCATGGCGTTCTTCGACGCAGATGTGGCAGATGAAGAAAAGGCTCAGATGGTCGTCAGTTTGGGTAAGCCCGCATCGAAAAAGGAACTCAAGCGACCCCAAGGGAAGAACGTCAGGAATCTTGCCTCGAAACACCTGGCGGAGTTCGTGACAGGAAAGACGATGGCTTTCTTCCATGCATTCGACTTGGACACAGAATTCTTGAAAAAGCCAGTTGCCGAGTGGACTGAAGTAGAGGGCTTCAAGCAAGCAGCGGCAACTGTTAACAAAATCTCTGTCGTCAACGATCGGGCCGAAAGAGCCATCGCGCTCACCAAAGAGTTCAACTGTTCTCTGACGAAGAACGAAGAGCAGAAGCAGTATTTGCTCAAAACTGTGATGCAGCATAGGGCGAAATACCCGAATAAAACCAAGAAGGATTTCATGGACAAATGATTCGCAAGAAGTGGTTATGTTTTTTGTATCTTTGTGAAAATGTGTAGTGAAATGATACTCGTTTGTTGAATAAAAATTCATTGACAGATTTTTGTTTAATTTTTTCCGTTTATGATCTGCCAGAGCATCAAACTGGGGACCCGTAAACTTTAAATTATTGAATTAATACTTCGGTTTATCAGTCTCCTCAGCAAATGGAACAAGGGGATCCATGTGGATTAAAATTTTTCCAAACTTTTAATTTATGAAACACCCTAATATATATATATATATATATATATATATATATATATATATATATATATATATATATATATATATATATATAATGTGTGTGTATGTGTGTGTGTGTGTGTTATTTAAGCGATATTTTGCGTCGTCTTTTTAAACACGTCCAAACACGTTTGGACGTGTTTGAACACGTATCGTACTGAACTACTGAAATATGAAGCGCGGGGAAACTGAACACAGCTCGGCGCCAGTTAGTTTTGCATGCATTGCAGCATAGTACAGTATGACGAGTGGGGGCGAATAAAACGGACGGTGGGCGGTAATGTGATTTTGTGGTGTACCTATAGGTAAATTGCGTATTTACTAAGTATTCGATTTTGATTCAGTAAAGTAATTGCGTATGTGATAAAGTACATATTTTTTTGGTCAAGTAGCTCCTAAATTATTTTTCCATACGATTATCCTGTTTAAAATTTAATATACGTTAAACAGATGTGCGTTTCCTTCTGTCTCAAATGATCTAGTTGTTTCTGCATCCGTTTGACTTGTCTTTACGTGAGATTTTCATTTGGATCTCTTCTAATTTCGTTATTCATAGATATGTTATACTGTTAAACGTGTATATATTAAATAATTGTACGCATGAAATCAATAAATGTGTGAATAAAATATTTACTTTTTTATTAAATATGAAAACTATAGGACCAACACCTGATTTAAAATTTCAGAAAATACAAATAATTACATCATAATATAGCTTAGATTGCACCAATGTGACTGTCCCATCCAAAGTTTTGTTGGAAAGAGTACATATTTCATGTGGATGGCTGTATAGTGGCTGTTCAAAAATGGCAGTTGCACTGACATTTTGAGAGTTTTTACACAAAATAAGCTTAAAATGTGCTGGCTTATGGGGCTCCGCCCCGGACCCGCTGGGGGAGCTTCCAGCTGTCCCCCAGACCCCCTAACTGTATGGGCTCACCCGATTCACCACGGAACCTGACGAATGAAGCTCTTCGCTCCCCCGCCTTGGGACATTCCTGGCTACGTCCCTGGATGAAGGCACAAATAGAATTATAGAAACCGAAGGAGGGCAGTTTGGAAATTAAAGAGTTGTGCCTGACTCTATCAAAACCTTTGATATGTCTAGCGCAATATCAATCGTTTCACCGAAATCCTGAAAAGAGGATGACCAAGAGTCAGAAATATGCAAGAAGATCGCCAGTGGAGCGCCCTTTTCGGAACCCATACTGACCATCTTTAAGAAAATCGTGAGAAGAAAGGTGTTTAAGAATCTTCCTCTAAAGGATAGACTAAAAAACTTTAGAAAGGCAAGAATTCAAAGAAATTGGACGATAATCGAGAAAGACAAAGACGAAAGAGTTTGCCTTGGTAGGGTGTCAGCACGGAAGCACAGTTTTTGAGAACAATAGAAGAAATACCATCAGGACTGTAAGCCTTCTTAGAGTTGAGCCCCAAATAGAGTAGAAAGAACATTTTCAGAAGTTATTCTAATTTCTGACATAATAAAGACAGAGGGAGGAGGAGATGGAGGAACAACACCGAAATCGTCGATGGTTGAGTTGGAGGCGAAAGTTTGAGTGAAGAGTTCAGCTTGGTCAGAAGAGAAGGCAACTTCAAATAATTTTACACGTCGGACACTTGAGAAAAATCTCAATAATGAGGGGTACCAACGGTTTAGAGGATTCTTCTCCGTCGCAGCTAAGTTTAAACATATTTCGGGGCCGTGCAGGTAATTTTAATTTCCATCTCAACCCCGTTCACCAAAAAATTCTTTTGAAATGAGTAATCGCTGTTTAGGTGAGAACAAAAATATTTTTTTTTTTTTTTTTTTAATTTCTTTACACCTTTTTCTGCTTCAGGTGTATAATACCCTGAGGCACGCAAATGGGTTTCCTTGGCGTCTTTTGAATAGAACATTTCCTAAGTATGGGAGATAATGATAACCGCGCTGCGAATTCAAATTTTTGGCCGAGTTTTAATGAAAATGGGTGATTCTAGGCAATAAAGGCATGTTCTTTTCAGTATATTTAGGTTTTCCTATCATATTTAGATATTCCACAATCACACGTAACGTACAGATAAGAAAATGTTACCAATTGGATAAGAGAACAGACAAATCATATGGTATATGTTATTCAATTCAAACATTTTTCAGTAGTAATGCATGCCCAGAAACACACACACACACACAAATACACACACACACACACACACACACTCATTATTACTACGTATGTACAGTTGCTCGCATATGTAATGTTCTTCGCCTCACAGGCGATTCCGTACATGTGGAAACGCCGCAGTGTTAGTCAAGATAACCCAACTGGAGGAAGGTAGGGTGAAGGGGGTACCACCGAGTCCAACAACATGTAATACAGACATATATATCTAAAGGACAATTGAATGTGCAGTCAATGAAATTACAGGTAATTATAATGTAATGTCTTTAATGTTTATAAAGATAAACAATTAATATGATCGTGAACAGCGTTGAACTGCAATAAGGTTCCACTATGATTACTGCAAATCTATATGAACAGCTACTACAATAGAACGTTTTATATACTAGCGAATGGGAAATGTTCGTCTGCAAGAAATTTGCACGTTTTCCGCGTAGGCTATATATAGTTTACGCAAAAAATATCCAGCAGGCGAAAATTTGACAATTTAAACTAATCTTTGGAAGATAGTAAGAAAATAAAACTTAGATAACTAAAATACATTATTTGAAAAGTAAATTCATTATATTGTAATAAAACATTGTAAAGTAAAAGCAGTAAAAATATTTTAAATTATACTGTATTATTACTGTATAACAAGAATATCATGAATGCCGTTAATTTCCCAACCCTTCCGAATGGTCTCCCTCATTTTGTGTAGGTTATCCCATGCAGAGACAATCCATTTAGCATGAATAGGTTTCAGTGTGGAGAGCTTTAAATCTATTTTATCGAGAGATTCATTTACGTTGAGTGCTGCTGAAACTTTATCTGCATACCAAGAGGTAAAACTTGCCTTGATATACGACCTCAACATCGACCAATCACAGTCCAGAATAAATGTCATCATTCATGACGTTATTTTAATCTGTAAGATTATTACTAGCAACTGTTGATGGCGAAATTATGAAGCCCCGAACTCGTCCAAGGATATTAAAGAGTGAAAATTTACAGTATATATATACTTATAAACTCTTACAATATTATACTAATGTTTGTGAAATGACGTTGATGGGCCAAACCGAGGTGTTGACATAGTTACTAGCATGATCTATGCTCATACCATATTTTTACACCGTATGACGAACACCAACTCTGAAAATGGCCTCTCTGTAGCCTCTCTGTAGGCCTCTCTGTAGCTGACATAGCCATGGAACTGAAAATTTCGAAGCCTACTGTTCGACGCTGGTGCAGAGGTGGCAGGAGACTGGGAATCTGCTAGATCGTCCTAAGTGTGGTGCGCCAAGAAAGACCACCACAGAAGAAGACCGGAGAATAATTAACGAAGTGCAGAACGATCCTATCAACAACGCAGTCGCCATCCGGGAGATACTATATATAGGCGTGTCAGTGGAAACCGTAAGGAGATGGCTGCATGAAGCAGGATATCACCACTGTACACCTTCCAGAAAAGAGAACGATGATTTCGCAAACTGGAGCAGAGTTATCTTCTTTAACTAGAAGACGTTTGCGTCTACAACTCACGGCCGTCTTCGATGTTGGCGACAGGACAACACGAGATATGCCCGCAAAAATATTTACGAAGTGGCACGGAGTGGGCAGGTAACGGCAAATGTGTGGGAATGGATGCACCTGCAAGGACTAGGAGAGCTGACTGAGATCCACGGGAGGTTTACGGCAGATCAATATATAGAGATCATGGAGGAGGTGATGCTGCCTTCTGTACACGCGTATGCTTTGCCCTATCCTGAGCAGATTATCTTTATGCAGGTATGTTGTATTCGTTTAGTAGTATGGGCGCAAAATGGGAGTGCAATGCAATTGCAAATGTTGATCAATGTTGCAAGAGTGCCAACCCCACCCCTCCCATTGTTGCAAGGCACCCATAGTGCCAACCCAGCCCCCTTGTTGCAAGGCACCCCGCAGTGCCAGTCCCAACCCCCCTTCCCCCTTGTTGCAAGGCATCCCCTAAAGGGGGTTGGGGGTTGCTGCAAGAGCAACAAGGGGTTATGCAACTTGGAGGCTGAGTAATCCCCCAAGTTGCAGTGAACTCCCGCTGGGTGACACCTTTTTGGGGGATAAGGTGGGACAGCCTCACCCCCCCAAAGGGGTATACCTAACCTAAGAGAGAGGAGGAGAGGTGTTCGCTTAACAGGAGCCAAACGCATATTAAGACTTCAGCCGAGCGGCCTTTGTCTTATAGTGCCCCTAATCAGCCAGTCGGCTTAATCAGCCAGTGCCTCCAGGCATCATCAGCCAGTTGGCACAGTGCATACTTCGTTTGGTTCGTTTGGCAGGTATACACCCGTCTATACGCCCATAAAACATTACGATTATATGCGTCGGGCTCCGGCGACCGCGTTAAACTGTAGGTCTAAGGTGGAGTGAAGGCGGGTTCGAGACCCGGCGGCGGCGCGTCCTTCCGCGGTTGGTAGCCAGGGTGACCTAATGATCCGTGTTAAACCGTAGGTCTAAGGTAGAGTGTAAACATCCTTCCACGGTTCGTAGGGGTAACCATTTAAAAGTAGGTCTAACGTGGAGTGTAAAGCTCGATCTTTACCAGAATGAACAACTCGGGCGGAAAGAAAAGGCGAGCCTATATATGTACAATTCCGGAAAAAAGTTCATCTAAAAGTTCTTGTAAACATCTTTCCACCGTTGGTAAATAAATGGGTACCCAGAGCGCCCTAGCAGGGATCTCTCTCTCTCTCTCATATATGTATATGTATATATATATAATATATATATATATATATATATATATATATATTTCCCTGTCTAAAAGTAGGTCTAAGTTGGAGTGTAAAACTTGACCTTCGCCAGAATGAACAATTCGGGTGGAAAGCAAAGGTGAGCCTATATGTGAAAAACTGCACTGTTGGAGATGACCTCAATTAAACCTACCTCAATTTCCCAACCCCTAACGCAGGTTAAAATTAATCCAACCTATTAAATTAGGACTCGAGAATCCAGAAATGGTCCGGAGCAAATAGGATGATTAAAGTCACAGATACAATTCCCACAAATAAAACCATAGAAAATTTACTACGGTTCATGCAATAAATTGGGGATATTTGTTAACTGTTAACCGAAAGGTAAAGTGAAAGAATTGACTCACCTCAGTTGGTCAATGGGATGATGTAGCGTCTTGTAGAGTTAATCTTAAAATCGTAGTCTTCAGTTAAGCTAATTCAAGTAGGCCTATTCTGGGTACACTAGCCTGTATTGGTTTTTAACTTCAACCTTTGTTTGTCACTATTTCTGTAGTAGTTCGCAAGCCAACTCCGTAATTGTTCCTCTCTTCATGCGATCAAAAGGAAGAACGAACTGAAGCCAAGGTTCTGGTGTTTGACTTCAGTTTTGTTGGCTGGTTGTTGTTGTCGTGGGAGATAATCTCACCGAGCACACCCTTAACCACATAGTAATAAATTACTAATGTGGATATGACCCAGTATGATGAACAATTATTCACATACCTTTGTTAACCATAAATTATTGTACATTAAAGAGACTACCAAATCTATTTCCTCTGAGGACCACTTCTGCTCTCTCTCAACCACCCTCCCAATATCCTAAATTTCATATACTGGGGGGCCCGGAAAGAAAAATTTGAATGCTAAGCATCAATTTTTCTCCTACATAAAGATAATTGTTGTAATGTTAGTGGCATTGAAACCACCAATTGCCTGTGTTATATCCTCATTCCTTTATAAAAGAAATGTAGCATTTATAAATCCTCATTAAGAAGAAGAATAAGAGGTTTCATCCACAGAATGAAAATAAATATAGTTCTCACTATGAAGATTAAGTAAAGAGAAAGAATATAGGTCTAGCTAAATTAGTTATAAGTACAATCGTGTAAAAGTAGCTATCCTTTGAAAATGAAACATTTACAATTCCCCAGCATTAATTTTTTGTTGTAAAAAGCTCCTGGCTTTTAAGGCTGTGTGGCGCTGAGGCCTTGTATAAGTTAAACTCGTTGTTGTGCGCGTTACCACACCAGTTGTTAAAGGTTGAGAGAAAGTTCGTACGGAATCATAAGCTTTTGTTTGAGAAACTGGATAACTAGTTTCTATCTTAGGTTCTGTTAAACAGATAGTAGGCCCAGACTCCAGTGGGTATAATAGAGAAATGTCCCTAGTAGTCTCCCCAGTAGCAGTCTTGAGTCTAACTACCCTTGTCACCCTGTCCTCTCCTGGTTTGAGTTCCAAAACTCTACCAAGAGACCAGTATTGTCGTGGTACACTGTCGTGAATCAACACAATGTCACCTACTTTAATAGTGTTTGTCCAGTTTTTGTTTGTCAAGTGTTTGTGTCTTTCTCTAAGACTTGTAAGGTACTCATCAGTCCAGCGTTTAACAAAATGAGTCTTAATGTCAGTCAAATGTCTGAATTTTGTCTGAAGTTCACTGTGTTCTTGAGACCAATCAGGATCATCCAATGAAATTGATTTGTCAGGCAACAAGCGAGTTTGTTCACCTTTCATCAAATGATTGGGCGTTAATGCTTCTAAATCATTTATGTTGTCACTCACATAAGTGAGTGGCCTATTGTTTAACACACTTTCAATCTCAGCTAAGAAAGTGAGCAGTGTAAATAATTGTATTTGTTTCCTGCCAATTGCTTTCTTTAAGCAATTCTTGACAGTTTGAATGTTCCTCTCCCAGATAGAGCCATACCATGGGGAGGCAACAGGAATATATTTCCATGTAATGTTTAAGCTATTCAAAGAGAGTTGAGCAGTTTCAGTTTGTAAAAGTTCACTAATTATTTGTTCACCAGCTTTGAAATAAGTGGCATTATCTGTCCAAATTGTTTTAGGTACTGAATGTTGTGCACAAAATCTCTTAAAGACGGCAACAAATGATTCTGCTGTAAGATCTCCAACAACATCCAGATAAACTGCTCGTGATGCAGGACACGTGAATAGTACGATGTAAATTTTTATTTCGATGTTGTTAACCCCCACAGTTACAGCCCCTGTATAATCTATGCCTACAGTTTCAAATGGTCTGTTAAGAGTAACTCGCTCTTTTGGCAAATCAGGTGGATCTGGTTTTTTGTAGGGTCTCGAGTGAATCCTTTTACATGTTATACAATTATTAAGAACTGTTTTTACTGTTACTCTGCCTTTTGGTACCCAGTAAGTTTTCCTTAAGGTTGCTAATGTCTGAGGTACCCCCATGTGATGGATTTCATTATGTACATGTCTAATAATTAGGGTGGTAAGGTGATTGTATCTGGGAAGCAAAATTGGACATTTAGCTGGATAAGCTAATTTTGACTTATTTAGTCTTCCCCTACACCTAAGAAGACCATCTTCATCCCTGAACAAGTTCAGATCTATGACTGCTGAAGGTAAAGATTCGTTGTATTGTTTACCAAAAGTTAAAAATTCTAACTCTCTCTTATATTCTAAATGTTGAACATGAGTGATCCAGTAATTGGTAGCAACTTCTGTGAATGTTGTTTCATCTTTCTTTAAATATTTGTTTATCTTTGTCAAACAGTTGTGTATGAACTTCAAGCAGTAAGAGGTAACCCTAATGAGTTTGTTGAAGTCTGAGTACTTCTCATAATTAAGAAATGGCCCTATGGTGTCAGCTGACATTGTATTGTTTGATATTAGATTAGCTGGCTCAGTAGGCCACTGCTCTGGATGAGATATCCATTTTGGTCCACTGAACCATGCTTTGTTGGTCTTCAACAATTTATAGGATAAACCTCTAGTGATGAAATCTGCTGGATTTTGTTTTGTTGGAATATATTTGAAATACATGTTCAGAGTTTTATTAGCATCAGCTATTTCTTTTACTCTGTTTCTGACAAAGATATTTTTGCAGCTTAAGCTATCATGTTGTATCCACGACAAACATATCTGACTATCTAGCCAAACATATGTGTCAGTGATATTTACATCATAATAGGTATCTTTTAAGAAAGATATGATCTTAACTGCCAGTGAAGCTGACAAAAGTTCCAATTGTGGTATTGTTTTACTGGGTTTAATGGGTGCAACCTTCCCCTTAGCATAAACTAAATTATTTTCCTCATGACTTACAAGGTAAGCACAACACCCATAAGCATGAGTACTTGCATCAGCAAATACATGCAGAGATTGAAGCTTTTCCCTAAATCCAGTAGTTCTGGGAACTTTTATGTTCTGTATTTTATTTAAATCAAAAGCTAACCTTTTCCAGTATTTTTTATCTTGATTTGGAATTGGATCATCCCAACCTAGACTTTGATTCCAAAGTTTTTGAATAAAAACTGTAGATCTAATTGTGGCAGGAAGGAATAGACCCATTGGATCAAATATTTTAGATGATTCTGAGAGTATTTGTCTTTTAGTGTCAGCTTCTAAATTGAGTTGAAACTCTTTAGTACAGATTGAATCATGTTTATTAGAAGATGAATCCAAGTACCATGTCATGCCCAAGGTTTTAACTTTGTCTGTAGGTTCAGTGAGACCCTTACCATCACACATGATTTTTTGGTTCAAACCCTCATCATTTGAGATCCACTCTCTTAATTCAAAATTACCCTGACTCATGATGTCTTGAGCTGAGCCATAGATCTCAAATAATTCAGGCTGAGTAGAAGTGGAGCCTATTAGATTATCAACATAGAAGTAGTGTTTTAAGAAATCTATGGTGAAAGAATTCTCAAATGTATTTAAATGGTGTTTCAGAGTTAAAGCTAATAGACTAGGTGAACAATTAGCACCAAAAAGAATAACATTGAATCTGTATGTGACAAATCCTTTGTTTAAATCATGAGGGTCTTTAAACCATAAGAATCTGAGTTGATCCTTATCACTGTCATTCTTTAGATGAATTCTTAAAAATGCTTTAGAGATGTCACTCTGTAATGCATGTTCATCTAACCGGAACCTCAGCAAGATTTTCACAAGGTCAGAAATTAAATTTGGACCCTCTATAAGGCAATCATTTAAACTGTTTATTGGAATCATTGAGGCTACAGTTGTAAACAACCCTGAGTTTTGTCGTCGGTGCATTTTGTCTGTAAACACCTCTATGGGTTAAGTAATGACAACCTTCCTTTTTAAAAGGATTAGTTGTAACTTGTTCAATAAACCCTTTTTGTAAATGTTCTTTAAAAACATCATTATACATTTGAATCTTGTTGTCTGCCCTAAGTTTTTGTATTACTTTATATAAATGACCTTTAGCAACTTTAAGATTATCTGTTAAGGTAGGACAGTTTGTTTTCCAGGGTAGTTCAACTAAATAATGATTGTTTTTGTATTCAATTGTGTTTTCAAAATGTTCTGCCATTAATTGATCTTCATCTGAATGAATAGTGTCATAAATGCCTACAGATTCCAGCAACCATAGTTGTTGTAGCCCTTCATCTAAAGTTTCATCAGAAATGGGGGAATTTAAATTATTTGTTATAGCAGTGTTTAAATTATTAACATTTTTACAAGAGTTTTGCAAAACTGTGTTCAAACACATGCTATCTGGTGAGCTTAGTCATAAAGACTGTCCTTGTTTATTATCCAAATTATATTTGGTTAAATCTCCTAAGGGTGCTATACCCAGTGGTGTGTTGATGGCTATTCCATCTCCAATTTTAACTATACCTCTTTGAATAAGGTGAATATAGTCAGCTCCCAATAACATTTGTATATTATCCACTATATTGTTTTTAATGTACCTATCTGCTATTACATGATGTTTCTTCAATTCTTTAATTGTCTGACTCAGTTTAGGGACTACAAGTTGATCTTGTCCTACATGTTTAACAATAACAGCTTTTAAATTATGAGTTTGGTTTTCTAGGTCCAGTCCCAGTTCAACTGTCTCATAGTTAGTTTTTTCTGAGTTATCATTAACAAAAGATGTTAAACAGAGTTCTTGTTTATTACTTTTAGGTATTAAGTCTAATTTATTTATCAAGGATTGACTGACAAATGTTTGTTGTGAACAAGAATCTATGAGACATCTAATGGGAGTAGTGTTATTTTATTTATTTGTCGGGTTCGAAATCCCAGCTGAGCCGTGAACGGCCAAATTCTAAAGGGCAAGTTCTACCTAAAGCCCAAGTTAAGCTAAATTAAAACTTACGGATTTGAGATCCTATTAGGTCCTACCTCAGGGTAACCTCAGGGTTGCTGACTCGATGCGGGCCTACCTTAGACCTTAAATTACATGAACTTAAAAGGTAAACAAAAGGGTACTATTTGTGGTCTTCTTTATGAACCTTGCAACAACAACGCAACCTGGACTATTGCACGATGCAACAATCATGTATCTAAACAACCAAACTGAATTGCAAGAGAGCTCTCTATCAAACCACACCTTTACGTACGACCTTCCACAAACGAGTAGAAAGACGCGCAGCGTCTCAAAATGATGCCAACAGTGTGACCAAACAATGATGCCACAAGAGCTCAAAAATGCTAGCTCTAAATTAATTTAATTTTTCACTAACCTTACAATTATGAGATGGATATATATACACCTTAACTTAATATATATACAAGCAATGCTGCATCAATCAGCTTAGTCATCGTATCGCCTTGGGACAACAATGGTTCTTCCTCTTCTAGATTTTCTAACAAGTAGTACCACCTTTGTTGTTCTTTAAATCTAATGTAATGGTAGGTAAAAGAATTTCTGAATTTTTAGCTACACTATTTGGACAAATGTGTCCACTAAAGGTATTACCACCATCTTTTTGTTCAGTTTGAGATAAACTCGAAGTTTTATTATGACTAGGTCTACTGTTATTGTTTGAATTCTTTTCAGAGTTACACATTGATGTGACATGATTTAAATTATCACAAAGTTTACATTTATATTTTAGTTCAGATTTACAATCTTTTTTATGATGTCCTGTCCCAGTACATTTCTTGCAAAGATTAAGCTCTTCACAACGTTTAGATCTAGAATTAAAGTTATTAAATTTAGTACATCTTGTACTACTGTGTTCATTACTGGAACAAAATTTACAGTATGGAGTGTAATCCTTTTTTGTTGCAATATTAAAATTTTGCAAAGTTGGTGTTTTAGTCTCAGAGTTTTGTTCTTGAAAATGGGCTTTATCTTTATGAGTCTCAGAAGTGGCAGGCAAAGATGAACTTTTACTTTTATAAATTGATAATACAGTAGGAAATTCAGACCTCAATTCATCTAAAGTCGGATAAATGTCTACTGTCTTACGTTGAAAAATCTCCCTAACCTGTGGTGGCAAACACTCAAATACAATAGCTTGAATAAACCAGGCAGATTCTTTTAAATTTATTTTGTTATTTGTAAGTTGGCCCAGAGTTGATTCAAAAGAACAGTAAAATTCATAAATACTACTGTAATTATCTTTACATGGCTTCATTTGTTTAAGTTTAAGAGCAAGTTCATGAATTATTTCTGCTCTATTAATATAATTTCTTTTTAAAAGATCTATTGCTACTGCGTATGAGCTACCAATAACAGGCAAGAATTCAACTAATTTGAGAGCAGGTCCTTTAAGGTAATTTAGTAAATAACTGAGTTTATCCACTTCAGAAATATAGTCTTTACTCCCAATGAGGCTATCAAATTTCTCATAAAATGACTGAAACTGGGTTCTGTCACCTTCAAAGTTTGGAACTTGTAAAGTAGGTAACCTTGCTTTTAATTCAGTTTGTTCAGAATTATGCCGAACAGAGGAATTCATCAAAGCATTAGCAAAGCTTTGATTCATATTCATTTCTTGTTGTAAGGTTAACGTGTTTATTTGAGTTTGAAGTTCATCTATATAACTGTCTACCTCACCTAAGTAGGCCTCATTTTCTATTAATAGTGATGTTAAATCATCAGTTGATAGTAAATTATCATCTTCAATTTCTGATCTTATTTCCTCATCAATTATTATGATTTCACTTTTTATTCGATCTACTGTGTTTAAGACTCTTTCAAAATCAGCCTTTGAAGGAGTAGATTTTCTTCTAAAGTCATTAAGTGACCTAGTAATTACACCCTTTTTCTTTTTAAGGGCTATTAATTTAGAATTTGTGTTGGGTTTAGCCCTAGGCCTATCTGTATTGTTTGTTTCTGTATCAGCCATTGTCAATAAATCTAGCCTAATTGATCAGTTAAATAGGCTAAATCTACGTTAGTTAGATGTAGGCTATAGATTAGGCTAAAAATAAAAGGCCCTAACTTCAATCAGAAGAAGGAAATCTTAGAGGATAAATTGTACAAATTTTAAAGTAACACCAGGCAATATTAAATGTACAAGGGTTTAACCTAAACCTATGTCAAATGTATGACCCTAGGCTAAGGTTACGACTAGGCTAGCCTACCTAGCCTATATTATTGTCCAGTGTCCACCCTTACGAGTCCTAGGTTAAGCAAATTGAAGCCCAATTGAGTAGCCTAGCCCTACACTAATAGGCTAACAATAAGTTCAATAAGTTCAATAAGTTCAATAAGTTCACTGTTAAATTAAATTTGTAAGCCTTACGTTATTAAATGTAGGCCTTAATTTTAATTAAATAATTAGTTCACCTATTTCAATACCGCAAAGAAAAAGAACTTTTGTTTACTCTCGGGAGCAGAGTACAATTTTGTACAGAGTTTGTTCGCAACCGCGAGTTACGATAAACGAAAATCGAGCGTTAAGTGAAATTTATAATGTTCACTAGGCTATGTTAAATGCACTCAGAATTTAATAGTATATCTGTTTTAGTCTTCCCCACACGGGCCACCATTGTGAAAAACTGCACTGTTGGAGATGACCTCAATTAAACCTACCTCAATTTCCCAACCCCTAACGCAGGTTAAAATTAATCCAACCTATTAAATTAGGACTCGAGAATCCAGAAATGGTCCGGAGCAAATAGGATGATTAAATCACAGATACAATTCCCACAAATAAAACCATAGAAAATTTACTACGGTTCATGTAATAAATTGGGGATATTTGTTAACTGTTAACCGAAAGGTAAAGTGAAAGAATTGACTCACCTCAGTTGGTCAATGGGATGATGTAGCGTCTTGTAGAGTTAATCTTAAAATCGTAGTCTTCAGTTAAGCTAATTCAAGTAGACCTATTCTGGGTACACTAGCCTGTATTGGTTTTTAACTTCAACTTTTGTTTCAGTCACTATTTCTGTAGAGTAGTTCGCAAGCCAACTGCGTAATTGTTCCTCTCTTCATGCGATCAAAAGGAAGAACGAACTGAAGCCAAGGTTCTGGTGTTTGACTTCAGTTTTGTTGGCTGGTTGTTGTTGTCGGTGGGAGATAATCTCACCGAGCACACCCTTCACCACATAGTAATAAATTACTAATGTGGATATGACCCAGTATGATGAACAATTATTCACATACCTTTGTTAACCATAAATTATTATACATTAAAGAGACTACCAAATCTATTTCCTCTGAGGACCACTTCTGCTCTCTCTCAACCACCCTCCCAATATCCTAAATTTCATACTATATACATGTACAATTCCGGAAAAAAGTTAATCTAAAAATTCGTGTAAAACATCTTTTCACGGTTAGTAGATAAATGGGTACCCAGAGCGCCCTAGCAGGGATCTCGGTCTCTCTCTCTCATGTGTATATATATATATATAAATATATATATATTTCCCCTTCTAAAAGTAGGTCTAAGGTGGAGAGTAAAACTTGACCTTCGCCAGAATGAACAATTCGGGTGGAAAGCAAAGGCGAGCGTATATATGTACAATTCCAGAAAAAAGTTCGTATAAAAATTCGTGTAAACATCTTTCCAAGGTTGGTAGGGGTACCCAGAGCGCCCTAGCAGGGATCTCTCTCTCGCGCCCTCTTATATATATATATATATATATATATATATATCCCCGTTTAAAAGTAGGTCTAAGGTGGAGTGTAAAGATTGACATTCATCAGAATGAACAATTCGGACACAAATGAATAAATAGAAAGGGAATATGATAAAGGAGGGAAATGAAGAAAGGTGAAAGCGATAAAAGGAAACCCCTTCCTAAACATCTAATTAAACGATGAAATTAGCTGAACAATAGAAGGACATATGTTTATGGAAAAATAATATATATATATATATGTATATATACAGGGTGTCCCATAAGTCCGGCATCATAGGAAAAATAATAAAAAAAGGCAAAACAAAAGCTTTTATTTGCAGAACGTGCTCAATATGTCCATCATTGTTTTCAATACACCAATTCAGACGTGATACCCAGTCAGCAAGCACACAGTGAATGATGTCAGGAGTAATGGCGTTACATACCCCAATAATGCGCTGCCGTAAATGTTCAACACTCCTAATTTTCTCTGCGTCTACCAGCGCTTTCAAGTGACCCCAGAGATAAAAATCTAGTGGCGTGAGATCCGGGCTTCTAGCTGGCCATTCCACAGGCCCCTCGACGTCCTATCCAATGACCAGGAAATTGTTGGTACAAGTATTCCTTTACTTGGGTGCTGTAATGTGCAGGAGCGCCGTCTTGCTGGAACCATGTTGGGAAATTTCCTTCGTTCAAGACACTGGGAAATGCTTCTTCCTCGAGCATACGTAGGTAGGTGCTTCCAGTGACATGTTCACCGAAAAAGAGGGGGCCTATTATGCGATCCTTCCAAATGCCACACCATACCATCACTCGAGATGCACCTTGTTCCTTTGAAGAGGTATACCAGTGAGGGTTGTTTTGAGACCAGTAGCGGGTGTTCTGTCGATTTACCTCACCATTTCCATAAAAAACAGCCTCGTCACTGAACAGAATGGAGCACGGGAAATTGGCATCCCGAGCATATTGTTTCGTAGCCCATTCACAAAATTCCATCCGCCGGTCGGGATCATCTTCGCTTAATTTCTGTAGGATCTGAAGTTTATATGGATGCCATTTGTGAGCATGAAGAATGCGATGGATGCTACTTTTCGACACTCCTGTCTCGGCGGACAATCGCCGAAGAGACTTATTGGGACTTTTGTTAAAATGAGCCAGGATAGCATTCGCTGTATCATCGTCAGTGGACCTCCTTGAAGGTCCACTGCGTGGTTTATCTTCTACGGATCCTGTTTCCTTAAACTTTGCAACAAGTCTGCTAACACAACTCTGTGTTATTGGCTCGCGGTCTGGATGCAGTCTGTTAAATTCAGCAGCGGCCTCTCTTTGACTCCGATTTCCTATGAGTAGAATTATCTGGATTCGTTCTTCTTTGCTCACAGACATTATGGCCTGTAGAAAGAGAAAAATTTGAATTATAGTTTTTGGAAATAGAAAAATATGAATTTCTCCTATGATGCCGGACTTATGGGACACCCTGCCCTATATATATATATATATATATAGATATATAAATAATTATATTAAACATCGTTCTGAAAATTATGGAGTTTAGTGGAAGCGATAGATAATATCGATTTAAAATTCCAATAAATAAACTTCTTTCCGCAGGAGTTTATTTCGAGATCATAAAGATTAAAACTTCACCAGCAACTGACTCGCAGTTTAGTGTATCTTTCAAACATTCGCGAATTGTACCAAATATATCTCTGCTGATCATAGTTTTTCTTCTCTTTCTACAAAAAAAAAAAATTAATTACGGGCTATAAACACCCTATTACTTCCATTCTGAACTTTTCTCATATATATATACACATATATATATACCACCACAGTTATATATATATATATATATATATATATATATATATATATATATATACACATTTTAACTGCAAAAAACACAGTATATTTAATGTAAAGAAGGACGTTTGTGTAGAAGAGTTTTCCGCACAAGATGAGGAGTGAGAACGAGTAAATGAAAAATGAGGTACCTCCCAGGAATCGAACCCTGGATTATCCAATTGCCGGTCGGATATGTTAACCACTACACCATGGACACCGATTAGTCAGTACTCGTAATTCTCCTACATACGAGGTGAATCAAATGCCCTGAGGGGGCCACCTTCGCATGCCGTACTTATATACATTTTAACTGCAAATAACACACAGTATAATTAATGTAAAGAACGACACTTGTGTAGAAGAGTGTTCCGCAAAAGATGAGGGAGAACGAACAAATGAAAAATGAGGTATCTCCCAGGAATCGAACCCGGGATCATCCATTTGCCAGTCGGATATGTTAACCACTACACCAAGGACCCCGTTTAGTCAGTACTCCGACCGGCAATTGGATGATCTCGGGTTCGATTCCTGGGAGGGTTCTCATTTTTTATTTGCTCGTTCTCCATCCTCATCTTGTGCGGAACACTCTTCTACACAAGCGTCGCGTTCTTTACATTAATTATACGGTGTGTTGTTTGCAGTTAAAATGTATATATGTACGGCATGCGAAGGTGCCGCCTCAGGGCATTTGATTCCGCTCGTATTTAGGAGAATTACGAGTACTGACTAATCGCGGTCCTTGGTATAGTTGTTAACATATCCGACAGGCAATTAGATGATCCCGGGTTCGATTCCTGGGAGGTACCTCATTTTTCATTTGCTCGTTCTCCCTCCTCATCTTGTGCGGAACACCCTTCTACACAAGCACGTTCTTTACTTTATATATACAGGGTGGGCCGAAAGTCTGGATCCATAGGAAAATATTTATTTTAATACATAAATTACAACAAATGGTAAATACTTAAAATGAATATCAACTTTAACTCGTAAATGCGTATCCGTGATACTGTACAGTAGTTCGTACTCCAGTATAAATACTCAAATACTTTTTTATTTCAGCCCAGAAATGGCTTCGAATCTAACAACAGAAGACCGGGTAGAACTTGTGCTCATGTACGCAAGACAGGGCGCTACACAGTGAAGTTGCTACCGAATTCAATAGAAATCATCCTGATAAGCATCCAGTAACACTTGCGACTGTTGGCAAGTTGTTTAAACGTTTCAAAGAAACAGGAAGTGTACATGATCGACGGCGTTCTGGTCGTCCAAAAATTGCAACTGATGAAAATACCTCTGCAATGGTATGTGAAACTTTAACGAATAGTCCAGTAAAGTCAACAAGAAGATTATCAAATGAAACACGCATCTCGAGAACGTCAATTCGAAGAATTATTAAAAATCATAAATTCCATCCCTAAGTGTGGCGATGTCAGAGGCCGCCAATTTGAGCATTTGTTATAATTTGTTGTTTATACTGGAGTACGAACCACTGTACAGTATCACGGATACGCATTTACGAGTTAAAGTTGATATTCATTTTAAGTATTTACCATTTGTTGTAATTTATGTATTAAAATAAATATTTTCCTATGGATCCAGACTTTCGGCCCACCCTGTATATATATATATATATATATATATATATATATACCATTAAATTATACAGCCCAGCGTCGGGTCAATCTATTTCCATTCTCTCGAGATCGTAAACTTTGGGCTAATCAACCGCGACCACCACAAAGCTGTTATTTTTAAATATATTTATTATATCGTGGAAATTTTACAGCTGTTTTCTTCATGGGTAATTAACAATCTTTCACTTTTATGTTTTAGGCATCATAAAGCGTTTCACATTCCAACCTCAACTCTCTCTCTCTCTCTCTCTCTCTCTCTCTCTCTCTCTCTCTCTCTCTCTCTCTCTCTCTCTCTCTCGGTCGAATACAAGATCAAAACACAAAACGTTTCTCGTCTCTCCATGAATGGGGATATTTGACACGCCCCAGATTTCACGGGGCAACCAATCACAGCCCTGTGGGCGGATCTCCGCCCAAAATTCACTGTTAGCCAATAGGAAGCTAGCGATTGTGTTTTGTGGGTTGGTAACAAGCGCCCTTTATAAAAGGGCGCAGCTCATCTCAGAGCCTCAGTTCAATCGTTTTTGCGCTTAGTGTTTTTGAAATACTAGCCATGAGCCAGCTGTACGACTCCCCCGATCTGTTTGAAGCTCAAGATTTTTATGCTCACGCAACGCGTCTAATTTTCAGAGCTGTAGATCGGGAAGAACTTTTATCTACTCAGATTGTTACGGAAAATTGTGACGAAATGCAAGAAAGGTTCAATGAAGAAGCTATTAAAATGTAAGTAACTATATTCTTCGGCTCATTCAGTGTTAGCTTATAAGTGCCTAACCTAGCTTTATTCTGAGTTTTCCTACAAAGCTACAAAGGAAAATTATCCCAGGACTCTTTCTCGTTTATAATAATATAACCTAACCGGGACATAATACATATATAGGTCAGGACTCTTTCTCGTTTATAACAATATAACTTAAATGTAAAAGGCCGCAATAAACGCGCTTTCAAAAATATTTTAAATTCTCTGCTTCCTTCGGGTTATTTCAGCATATATATATATATGGTGTGTTTTTATTTGTACATTTCTTGTACAGGTAGGATTTTAGAGATAATAAAACCTATTAAGATTTGTCTGCGGATTCGAGACCCGTTGCAGTCAGACGGAGCATAGCATACCCAGCTAATCTTACTTTTGAAAACTGTCAGGATATCTGCTTATGGTTACAATTTGCTGCTAGTCTGACGTAGCTTTATTCTGAATTTTTCTACAACGTAAAAATTTAACCCATTATGTTTTTAATTATTGTTTCCATCGTGATTATTTCGGCATATATATATATATATATATATATATATATATATATATATGGTGGAGCTTTAATAATATTTTTCTCGATAATTCAGCACCGCAGTAGTATTTTTAAATTACCAAAAATTTAAGAATTATCTGTCTTTTTATTATAATTTTTTAAATTTGTGGCATTTTCTCATATCGTAGCTCTTTCTTTTTACTTAACCTTATAGGATCGATGCGAAACTTGATCGTGTTATAGCTACTTTTGATGAAAGGGGAATAAATGATATGGATGCTTCTCCGCACAGCCAACCCAGTGACCTGAATACAGAAGTCGACGTATTGGCTCACATCTGGTCCAGCTAGTGCCAGGTCATCGAGGAACTAATGTAAGTATTTTTGAGGTTAAGAACAAAACACATTGTATTTTCATTTATTAAATGGTAGAAAACATGTACAAAGCGGAACCAGTGTCCGTTAAATAAGTCTTAATAGCTACATTTTAAAGTTACAAATGTATACACAACTTTACACAATATAGATATACAGCTTTACACAATACAGCGGGTGCTAACATATGGGAACCTTTTTTTATCTGTCTTCATACACTTTTATCACTGCAAAAACAACTTTTTTTTACGTGAGGGTCAAAATATGATAACGGGTTCTAACCTAAGTGTGAATTTCTTAAAGGTCTGTGGATTGTTTCCTTACTCGCTTTTGGTTCATTCGGGTTTTTTTTTTTTCGGTAAAATGTAAATGGAATAATAAACGTAAATGTAAATGTAATAATGGAAGTAATAAATGTGGAAATAAATATAAATCCAATGAATGTAATAATAAAGGTAATAAAGTAAATAATAATTAGTGTAAAGGTAATAATAATAAATGTTAAAAAATGTAAATGCAATAATAAATGCAGTAATTATGTCAAAATAATAGAATCTGTATGTATAGAACAAGAAGATAGTTTTAATTTGTGCGAATGTACTTATAAGTGGGACGCTTTAATAAAAATGCCCTTCTGGGGTCGGGAGAACGGGATCTAGCCTAGGTGCGAATTTCTCAATGGTCTCTGGATTGTTTCCTTCTCGCCTTTTTCATTCGTTTTTCGGTTCATAATTTCTGTATAATAAACAACATTGTAATAATCAATTTAATAGTAAATTTATAATTTCAGTAATAAATAATAATTCAATTAAATGTAATAAATTTAATAATAAGTGTAATAATTATGTAAGAAAATAATAGAATCTGTATGTATAGCGCAAGAGAATAGTTTTAAATTTGTGCGAATGTACATATAAGCCGGTCCCTTTAATAAAAATGCCCTTCTAGTGTCGGGAGAACGGGATCTAACATAGGTGCGAATTTCTTGATGGTGCCTGGACTGTTTTTCCTCTTGTTTTTGGTTCATTCGTTTTTCTGTATCCACCCGAAGAGGATGCCAGTGGGCATCGAAACTGTTGTGGAAATAATCTGTCTATTAGAGTGGGTTTTTATTATCATACTTTTATCATTCATCTCTGTGTCGCACAAATCGAATAATTTTTAAAAATTTATAAATCCCTTCCCACGTGACATGTGCAGGAGAAATGAAATGTAATACAAGCCGCGCGTTTCGTTATAATATCCTTGAAAACGGTATGGTTCCATACAATCTCAGGTACATGTATCTGCTTGATTAATTTTACTATAACAGGATCATTCCAGGGCTGAGAGCCGAGTGAATCAAAATAGTACATTCTTTCCCTATTTATAAAATAGATTGCAAACCAATGAATCCCCTCACCCACCCACAATGTCGGTGTTAACGATAAGGCTATACCAATCTCTCGTACTTTGCAATTTCAATATTTCATTCTCCGCAAACACACCGATAAATTTGGAGCGTGTGAAACGGTCACTTTTCATTACTCTCTGGAGTGTATTCGCATCCATTTTAAAAATCTGTGACCACGTTCCTGAAATGATCAACTTCTATTAGTGCCTGTGATTCGAGGTACACGAGTACACTAATAGGCGCGTCTATAGGCTTCGCAAATTCCAACCTGACTGAGATATTCCCATTCTGCTGTGGACTTAAATGCGTATTTGCGCCAGCAGACAAGTCAGGGTAATATCAAATGAATAAATGTTAAATTTTTCGATAAATTCTTTCTGCGTTACACCAAACCCAAGTTCGTCACAGACGCCTGTATTATGAGCCAGACTACTATATGCTCTCGTGCAGAGGGGGAACACAGCGTCTGATGAGTAGTCCGTAATCATGGTCCCTCTCAAAGCGATGCCATTTACGTATAGAGTAATATTTTTAAGCCCGAAATTCTCGAATTTAAAGGCACTCTTTTTATATTTTCCATTCATCGAGGCGTGTTCCTGCATTCCAATTAATATCCTTTTAGGTAGGACTCCAAGGGCCACGTTTTCTAGTTGCTTCGAGGCCAACCCGGCAGGCACCGTATATAGTTTGATCTGTACCCTGTTATTTGGGTATTTTACTGTGGCGTGTATTAAGTCTTTCTCAATTTCTATTTGTCTTGACGAACTTAATTTCACTCGGCGTATACTCAAATACGTCTCCATGATGTGAATCACAACGGGTTTCGCGCCCTCTTCTTGATCAGACCCCAGATTTATGCAGATCTCAGGAATTGTGTGGGTAAGCTTCAACTTCATATCCACCCCGTTCATAAGCAGTTTCTCCTGGAATGTGAAATCTGTATGAAGACGTCCAAAACATTCGTATATCTTTTTTTCAATTTTTTAAATTTATCCTTTATACAATTTTCATCTTTAGTATGGTAATATCCCTCGGCGGTTAAAAATGTGTCCTTCGCTTCTTTTGAAAAGTTGAGAACATTTTCCAGATAGGCTCGTAGGTGGTAGTACCCCGTTCCTGCCGAGATGTTAACATGGTTTAAATACACCTCAAACTGGCTGAATATGGAGTGTAAAAAGTTGGTTTCAGGGTAGGCAGAGTAGCTATCATCGCAGTCCGTTCCATCAGAATTGGTTATACGCAGTTTAGCGTACATGTGCATGCAGCTTGGGTCAAAAAAGTAAGGGCCTGAGCTGGGTATCACGAATTCAATAAGGGCACTCGGAGAACTAATTGTGTTTAATGGATTAATTCTAATAAAGTCGCTATGCTCAATAGAGACCTGAGTGGGGGGCATATCAAAGAAGGACAGTTCCGATTTACAGCATTGGGAACTACACGGATGGATGAAACGCGCCATTACGAGACAGAAATAGTGCCACCTCCCTCGACAAATATTAGTCAGCCTATGATTCGTGAGAGGAGAGTAGTGTCCTCAGCTTATATCAGTTAAAAAAATGATCAGCCATAGGTTTTATGCGCTTAGAGCACTTCTTCTTTATTTCCTTTTACGTTAGCGCCACGTGATGGTAACCCCTTCTTCCTGGCAGATCTTTTCTTTCCGCCACCACGCATTTTTCTCTGCATCTTTGAAGATTTCGTCCCATGTACGTTTGAAATGTTTTTTTAGAGCTTCTTTAGGCTTAGTTCGCCCATTATGTATTCTGCCGCGTTAAAACCTGTTTGTAACGCCTTCCGCCCTAGGTACCTGGCACCCCTCTTCAACAGTGGGACAGTGGTGCGTAGTATGGGTGTAAAAATGGATCCAAGTCCACTCCCACGTTGGTATCTCACTCATCGGTAGAGTGTGATTGGCCGTCGAGTCATTATAAACGGCGGAAGTGTAGTTTCACTGTTAAGCTCTCATCACCCAGTGGGAAATTTTTTCCCTCAATCGTTCTTATATATATCGAGATGTTGGTTAATAGATTAGTCGCAACATTCACATAATGGGGCTTGTCATATGTAATGCTCAAACTTTTTCCCCTATGGTTGGGGATATGTGCAATGCGCAGCAGGCGCGCCTGGGTGTCCCCAACAAATTGGTGCTCTACGATATTGCTGTAAATATAGGATATGTCTCCATCTTCAATTGATACATTAAGCTGGACAAGTCATGCTGTGCCTCGTGAAAGGTATCTCTGGAGAGCTGCGCTATATCGGCCCTCAGCCACAATTGTGAACAGCTCTTTATCTTTAATATTTCTACTAAGCGTTGACTTTAACTTCAATGTGCATGCAGGCGTGTCTATGTTTACGACTTCAAAAAGTAAATCGTTTGTCAGGTACGACTTTTCAAGACTCATGTTTAACCCCATCACAATGTCCATGGCTCTATCATAATGACATTTATGCTATAGTACCGTTCCTCACCGAACAGGACTGAACACATAGTATTGTCTAAGGTTATGCCTAATTTTTCACACTCATCGATTCTTCTGACGATCAGAAATATGATTTGCTCATTTTCAAGTTAAAAATTTGGAGACTAACTGGAGTTCACATAAGTCCACCTCATAAGAATCACGCTCCAATTCAATGGGTCCATGGAGTTCTGTCACAAAGTTGGCGAGGGTGTTGTTAGGATGTACAGACAGAGAAGAAGAGGAGGGGAGTGTGACATAGAAGTGGCTAGGCGTCATGTTGCATACTAATTTAGCTTCATTATTGCAGCAGCTTTTATATAGGTGTTGAAGCTTTCTGGGTAACCCAGCCATTTCACTAGGTACATTTTTCTCTTTCCTGAACCTTTGCTGCCTAAAATTTTTCCAATTTTAAACACACTTCTTCCTAAATTAAATGTCACTTTCTGCAACTCCTCGTGGTAAAAGCATCCAGCGATCTCTTCCCCATTCAAAGCTTCAAAGTAATACATCATTTTCTCACCTTTAGGTCTCATAGCATGAACTTTAAAAATCTCACGTGTCCATCTTTGCTCAATTCCCTTCGAGAATTTATTTCCCGAACGTGATAGCCTTACATAATCATTGATTTTGAAACGTGTAGAGTGTGGTGGTGGTGCTCCATCTCTTCTCACCTCTGGCAGCGCACCTCTTTCTAAAACTTCGTTTGGCGTTGTGCCAATCGTATGGTGGTGTGAACGGTTGTATGATAAAGCCACTGACCAGAGAACGTTTATATATCTGTATTTTTATGTGTAAAATAGCGAAGCATGCGCTCCTTTATGGTACGTTGAACTCTTTCAGCTAAAGAGGCCTTTTGTATAGAACTGCTAGTGTACGAACTGATATTAAACTTTGTCAGCATGTTCTGAAAAGCACGACCTATAAATTCTTTCCCCATATCCGTACAAAAATAGCCAGGAACCCTTTCTTCTTTTAACAGCAACGTTTTGGTCGCTTTAGCAACTGTTTCAGTGTATAAGCATCCTGTTCCCGCAAAAACCGCTCAACATCTTTTTTCCTTACACCATAAACACCTCTGTACAGTCTGTTAACGGGGGGTTAGAAATATCATAATAGCGTTTACTTAATGTGTTAGCCATTTTCGTATTTTCGAGAAACGTGGATAAGGTTGGCCGTTTGTTCTCTTCTTTCTCCTCTTCAGAGACGCTGCTGCTGGGGGCGATGGCGTACTCAGATGTGACATGCGAGACTTGATCCAGGTCTTTAAACCTATTCAGATTACTTATCAATATTTTGGGGAGATTTATTTGTTGTAGTCTTGCTTTAATATGCTTCCATCCTGTTGGTGAGGGTCTGTCGCACTTTCTCAACAGATCATGAACAATATCAACGATATAGGATCCTTGTACCCTTGTTCCTTCAACAATGATCTCGCCTGTATCGGCCCACTGTATGATGGGGTCCTCACTCAATAGAATATAAAGACTTAAGCCTTTATTCCTCAATGTATGTGGGAGGCTGCTTTTTAGCACATGAACGATGTGTTGTGTTCCGTTTTTCTTTGGTTGGTCATCTCTAACGTTGTGGCCAGGTCCTGTGTCGCCATGCTCAGCAGTACTCGCGCTGTGCCTAATAACCATGGGGAGCTCTGTAGGATACTTATAATCTTCGTACTCATGAAGAAATTTCTGCAAAGCCTCTTGGTACAAGATCCTTTTCTCATCAGGTGACTTTTCACTCTTTAATAGGGTTAGCAACTCGCTTTCCATTCTTTTAAGCCCACTTTTACGGGGTTCTAGAGACGTGTCTGGAATCATTGAACTTTGCAATAAAGCATACACCTCGTGCGTAATCACAACCACCTTCTTCTTCATTATATTAATCTAGTCAGTAAAGGACTCAAAACTGAAAATAAGATTGGTAGGAATGATCCTCCTCTTTGTACAATAAATGGCATTTTCTTACCCACATTTTGACTTTTATGAGCGAGCGCTCGTATCATGTTCTTGTAACGACGTAAGCGAACCTTCTCTGAGGGTTTCATTGGCACATTACATTTTATATAAAGAGAGATTTCACAGATGTATTTTAAAAAGTCAGAGAGAGTCGATATTTTTAAAAAAGATCTGCTGCAGTGCCCGGGGCAATCTTTGACAGATTTTTATTAATTCACGATATTTCTTCAGCCTATTTGTCATTCTGGAATATACGCCGTTTCAGGTTCGCTTGGGAATATATATATTCTTAGAAGCACCCTAAACGTGTTTCGCGGGTGAAGGTCACAAAGCAAACATCCATAACGCTGGTTTGTGGCCTCTTTATAAACCTCCAAAAACTCCTTACGCTGATTCGAGAACATTTGATTGGCTAATACCCCAATTTGTGACACATCTCTACGCGTTCTGCGAATAAGACTAGATATTGTGTATTTAGCGACACATCGCGCATGTATCTATTTTTGAAAAATAGATTCTGGTTGATAAAGAATACGCTTATGTTAGGATGGTAGGAGAACACTGTAAATGTCTCGGCAAACGTTTTATCCATTTTCAACATGAGATCGTCAATTACAATAACTGTATGCTCATTACCTTTTAACGAATTAACGTCCTAGACCACCTTGTGGAACAAAATTTCATCTTGGTACTCGTTGAACACTGACTGACACGTCGAATAGCACCATATTACTTTATGCACAAATTTTGAGAACACCTTTCCCTTATCTTTAATGATTTTAAGCATAAATAAATTTTTTCCACATCCTGTAGGGCCAGATTTAATACATGTGGGGGTGCTTGTGAACCTGAATTTTTTTACAGATTCCATTTACAAAAATATTAAAAAATTTTGAGTGCTGTTCCTTATATTTTGTTTTCTTCTTCCACAGAACCGTGAATTACGACGATGTACAGCACCCCATCATCGATATCACAGACGAACCCGTTGACCGTGCAGCTATAGAACCCTTCCCCGCCGACGAGCCCTGACCAGCGACACCTGTAGCATGCGACAGTTCAAAGCGGAATCATGATGAAGAACCCTCCACGTCAGGTATAAAGCGTGCCAGGATTGCTCCGGTTGTTAGATCCCCAGTAATAGATCCCCAACCCTCAACGTCTTACAAAACAACCCCCACAATAGTACCTAACTCAAATATGCCCCATTGTTCAGATCCGTGTAATTCCTCCACATCAGCTTCTCGTACTGTGGAGGATGGTATAACATTCGAGTTGGTCGCACCGCTTCCCCCACCCCTGCCCTGACAAGAAATCGGTACGTGGTCAGGGTTAGCCCTGGGTCCCTGTGTACCAACGGATTGCAGCGTGTAGTTGAACGTATTTTGGAGTTTGTCCTTCAGAACCGCGACGAACGTGAAGTCCGGACGAGGTTATCCTTCAGGTTCGGCTCAGATGAGGGGGACGAATTTTGGGTGGTAATACCGTTCAGACGTTTGGCTGCTGTAGATATAGACTATATCTTCGGGCGAAAAATGCAAGCTACTCAAAGTGGTACATCCTTAAATACGGACAACTTCATGGTAGATGTTGACAGAGTATTCCGGGTTGCGGGTCATAGTGCCACACCTTATACTCTTAATTTCAATTCCCCGGTTATTTACAGAAAGTATTTAAACGTACATCGTGGTTATGGTTTTATAGCAATAATTTTAGCTCATATGTTCAATGTGCTAAATACTTGGACGCGAAAAATTTGGTTGCCCACTGTTGTGCAGCGTGCCCGTAAACTGGCTTCAGATTGTAAGCTTGAGTTTGAGTGTAATATGGGTCCTGAAGAACTGAGAAGGGCCGAGCAGGAAATGAATGCACGTATAGTCGTATTTGGAATGGCTGATCGTCGTACGACTGTGTTTGTTTTTCAAAACAGCGTGAGAGATCGTACAAGACCTCTACTTATTTTAGGATTGTCAGGAACATCGTATCTCCCCCATCCGTAAAATAAGGAATCTCTACGCCAGTTATGATAAAAGTCGAAAATATGGAAGGCATCATTTTTTGTGTAAGGGTTGTTTCGAGTTTGCTGATGATATGGTTAAACATTGTAAGGATTGCTACATGGTATGTGAGCAGTGTAAAAGCCCCAAATGTGAAAGTCAGGTAGTTGAAATCGAGAAGAGGGAATGTAATGTGTATCGACGTACATTTTTCAATGATAAATGCTTTGAGCTCCATAAATCAAATGGCACTTGCAGGAAAATGAGGATTTGTAAGTGCGGTATGTCTCACATGATGGATAATTGGGGAAATTTCAAACATAAATGCGATGAAATTCACTGTTCTACATTTCATGAAAAATATAAGGCGGATAGAGTGAAGCATGTATGTTATATGAAAGATGCTAAACCTAAAAATAGCTCTTGTATAACCGTGTACTACGATATAGAAACTTACACGAACGCTGAAACCAAAGAGGTTATTCCACATTTACTCGTAAGTCAGACTATCCGTGATGAGTGCATGGAGATCGAGTTTGATGAGTGTCACAAATGTGGTAAAGACAAACGTATTTAAAACGAATGCATACGAGAGCCCTGTGAAGCTCTTTGTGTCCTATATTGTCAAATTAGCGGACAAGTTAAAAAAAATGACTGTGTATATTCTTGCCCATAACGGGGCGAAATTTGACACACAGTTCCTTTACAAGGAGCTGCTTGAATACGAGTCGTCTGGATATTTACAGGTGATCCCTTAAAAAGAGGCAACAAACTAATACAGATGCATATAAGAGGTAATGTATAGTTTAAAGACACCCTACTGTTTACACCTTGTAAATTAGCAAAGCTGTCCAAGGTCATCGACGTAGCCGCTGAAGTTTCAAAAGAATATTTCCCCTACACATTCCTCACTAACAAGACTTTAAATTACGTAGAACTACATCCACCCAAACATTACTTTAACTACACCAACATGAGTGATAGTGAGCATGAAAATTTTGACCGTTACTACAACAGTTTTAATGAAGCTAATCCATACAATATAGCCGATGAATGTGAAAGTTATTGCGTGAATGATGTACGTGTACTTAGAGTATGCTTTCAAGCCTTTAGAAGGATGTACATAACCCGTTTCAAATGCGATCCGCTGCAAGTTACGACCACGATCGCCTCATTATGTTTTACGGTGTTCAAGAATAACTTCATGCCTAAAGACACCTTTGCCATTATTCACCGAAACAATCCCCGCAGTTATGGGCACAAGGCTATTTACTGGCTCCTACACCTATAGCAGCAGACCGGGGTATACATAAAGCATGCCTGCAACACGGGTGAAGTACCCATTAAGGTTAATGGTCGTGTTTTTTGGGTTGACGGCCTAAGTGACGATCGATCCACTGATGAGAAGACTGTGTATTCCTTTAACGGCTGCTGGTGGCATGGATTCCCGCGAGCGGAATGTGCCGTCACAGAGGACCTTTATGGAAGATCCCCCACCGACAGCCTCGCATGGACCCGCACCCGCGATCAAGTTATTGGCTCCCAGTTCACTCACAAAGTCTTGTGGGAGCATGAGTATGAAGCACGGATGGAAACAGATAGACAATACCGTGAAGAAATAAGGACAATCAAACGTTCAATGGTGTTGGACCCCCTCAAATGCGGTGACAGCTTGTTTGGAGGGCGTACAAATCCCTTCAAGCTATACTTTCCGTCTCCGGAGGGCGTGAAACTCCACTACTACGACTTCTGCTCTTTATACCCCTACGTGATGAAGAATAATCCGTACCCCGTAGGTGCACCTGAAAAAATAGTGGGTCCCACCATACCAGCCATCGAGGAGTTTTCAGCTAACTTGAATGAGCGCTACTTTGGACTCTCTTTCGTAGACATGCTCCCCCCTCGCGATTTATGGATGCCGATCTTACCCGTCGTTACAGATCACAAGCTCATGTTTCCCCTCTCTGTGAATTGCGCAGAAGAGAACAACGGTGATTGTGACCATAGAACCCACCAGCGTAAGATCAGAGGTGTATATACAAGCCCTGAGCTGGCGCTACCCGTTCGCCATGGGTATAGAATAATGAAGATACATGAGATGTGGAGGTTTCAGAAGCTACCCAACCTTTTCACACCATATATAAACACCTTTTTGAAAGATAAGGTTGAGGCGTCAGGATATCCGCGAGGGGTTGATACCGAAGATGAAAACACGGCTTATATTCAGCGTTACCGTGCCCATGAAGGCATACAGCTTGACCGATCCAAAATTGTTAAGAATCCTGGCAAGCCCTTTAGTGCAAAGTTGTGTTTAAACAGTCTTTGAGGAAAGTTTGCACAGAATACCGGCAAAGGGAATGTCCATTTGGCACGAAGTTATAGTGAAGTCTGGGATTATGCCAACGCTCCCAATAAAGGGGTTATGGAGATCGTGAATGTAGGTAATACTAACATAATAAAGTACAACATCACCGAGCTGGCCGCAGATACCTCACGGGTTAGGAACATACCTGTAGCCAGTTTCACAACGACCTACGCCCGCATCAAACTTTGGGGCCTATTGCACTATCTTGGACGGAGGGTGTTGTACCCTATGGGGTACAGGTGAGGGTAGGGGATGATATGAAGTATATCGTGAAGGCTAAGGGTATCACGATTAACCATGCGAACTGTCGAGTCATGGTGAAGGAACTTAGGGGCATGAAGGTATTCCGTAACACCTATAGGAAGCGTTACCAGGTTCCTGGTACCTATGATACTGTACCCTTTGGCTACCTTAATTCTTGATTGTATTTTTATATATGTGTATTGATTTGTTTATTTTTCACGTATATTTGTTTCAATTAAGATTTCATTTTCTCCTTTGCGTGCGTGCGTATGTGTGTGTACAGTAAAAAGCTAAGCTCCGCCCACTGTAAGATCGGAAACGTGAGTCCTGCCACTACCTGAGCATATCTCTATCTCTGCGTGCTCAGTTGACCTCTGCATACCCTTGAGCTCAGATGTGTATTCTCCCGCGTAGAAAAAATAGTAATGGCTACCTTTAATATTGCGTGTTCAACGTTTATGAAGTGGTATTCGGCAAAGTGCCAAGATGTGGTGGGTACTGAAAAACTCCCTATCCCCCCTCCTTTGATACTTTTAAGGCTACATTGAGCCGTGCGAAGGACCAAGATGTTCAAATACTTTACGGGTATTCTGGCGAGGGCATTGTAGGACTTCGTAGTACAAACGATGTATTGAAGTATGTTGTAGACCTAGAAAAATACCGCGAAGTAGAAGAAACCACGTTCAGAAGATGAGCAACGGTTATGGATAATGAATCTTGTTGATGAGTGGTGTGACAAGCGATATTATTTCATGTTACACCATACCGACTCCTCGTACCCTACGGTTGGGAATGTAAATCTTGTCATCATGGAGAATCTTAAGTATTTTTACCACTATATTAATAATATATATCATGACGAGGTTTGTAGTGAAGTTGTGGCTAATGGGCTGTGTGAGTTTTTAACAGACTTTAGAGAAGCGTATCGATTGTTAAACAAAAAGGGTAAATATGGGCATATGTTTCTCTCAAAGAGTGCACCGGATTGTGAAGATATTTAGTTTGCGGAAATGAACGTGTGGTGAGTGATAAAACATTAAAGCCTGTATTGTTTCATGTAGCGGAAAATTCTGTTTGTCCAAGGGCACAAGTGTTCGAACAAGCCTGTACACGCTTCAGCAGTTTATGGTGTGGCTCGCTCCCCCAAGCGAGCCGCCCACCATGTACCTCACGAAACACACGAGTCCGAACAAACCCGTACACGTTTCACCAGCGTGACTCACTCCGCCCGTCGAGCCGATCCGTCCACCTGTGGTTCATAGTCATCTCAGAGCTTGAACCGTGTGAACGTGCGAATACGATGGAACTTCCTTTGAGAAGCATTCTCAACTCCTCGTACGATGTCTCCGTGACGAAGTCATTGCGCTTGTTCAGGCGTGAAACCGGCACCATTAACTATGTACTTGAAACGATTTGCAGGCAAGCAAACTCAGGTAAACGTAATGTTATTTATTTAAGTGTTGAGGAGATAAATAGAGTCTTCGTGATAGTTGAGAAGTGGGGAGAGGACCGTTATAAAATATCTGCAGGTGTAGGTACAAGAAGAGATCAGATTAATGATGCCCCCTCATATGCCGTTGTTTGCACGTTGTGTATAAATAACGAACAGCCATGCATTGATATACGACTGATGTGGAAGAATGCATCTGATAATAACGTTCTTGTCCCTACGCGAAACCGTTTCATCCTCGACACATTGTTTGAAATCGTCGGATTCCGCAAGCTAAAGCCTATATTAGACGCTCGTGTTACGGATATGACTTATTTTGACACGGTTCTTCAATATGCATACACCGCTCTGCTCGTCGAATTTATCGAATGTAGGAATGATCAAGGCGAGAATGGTCTAGCGCTGAATGCATATTTAAAAGGTTTAGATTCTTCGAAATATCCTGAACTTTGGTACAAAGCACTTGAGCGGTACAAGGCAGAGCTTTCCTACACTGTTCACCCTGAAGAGCTGTACCTCTATATAATGAATAGCTGTCGTTACAACTTGGAAGATTATTTCCAATGCCGCTATGCAGAGTGAAGAAGAGTTCACGATTGAAAAGCTCGGGGCGGTAAGAAAAAAACCCTCGATTGGAAAGGCGTGTTTATAAACTTGTATTTAATAATGATGTTGTGGTTAACGATGATCTCTTTGTGCGTGCTTTTGATTGTATTCTAGCCGTGTTCAAAGATAACTTGCCAACCGAATGTAAAGTGGGCACAAGAATAGTATTGAACGATATGAAAGCCATTTATGTCGAGTATAGGCATCCGGATAAGTTAAACGGTGAAGTGTTGCTTGGACGGTTTTATCGCGTAGTACAAAGTAATAACGATGTAAATGTAGACTCGATTACGTGTGAGTTTAGCGTTTTGCTCCTCAGAACATAAAGGATGCATATTTAATTATTTAATTGTATATATATATATATACACATATATTAATATATTATATATATATATACACATACATAATATATATATATATATATATATATATATATATATATATATATATATATATATTTCCTGTACTAATATGAATTGATTGTACGTTTCGTATATTATTATTTTTAAATGTTTAATATACCTCGTAGAACATAAAGGCTGTATATTTATTTATTTTATTGTGTGTATATATATATATATATATAATGTGTGTGCGTGTATATTTCCTGTACTAATATACATTTGATTATACGTTTCGTATATTATTATTTTCAATATATATATATTTTTCCTGTACTAATATATTGATAATACAACGTTTTGTATATTTTTTATTATATATTTCCCGTTCGTGTTTCTTATATTATTTTTTGATCATATATATATTCCATTGTATATTTATTATATATTCATTGTCCGTATGCTATTATTATTTTTGATCATATATATTCCATTGTATATTTATTTTCTATATATTTCCATCAATTCGCCTAAATAATTAGAATGATGTAATGGTGTTTTATTTAATTCTTTTGGTTGTACACGGTATTTAATTATATCAATTGGCTGGCTTCTAAAGCGAATTTCTAAACAAGCATATATGCATTAATTAAATAAATAGCGCTATCTGGCAACTCAACCTTTACACCTGAACATGCCATACACGCCTTCTAAATCAACTGGCGGGTTAAGTCAGAATATATGCTTTAATTAAATAAATAGCACAAACTGGCAACTAGCCAGATACGCCAACCGGCGGATTAAGCCAGAATATATGCTTTAATTAAATAAGTAGTGCAAACTGGCAACTCAGATTTCTAAGCCAACTGGCGGATTAAGCCATAATATATGCTTTAATTAAATAAATAGCGCAATCTGACAACTCAGCCAGATAAGCCAACTGGCTGATTAGGAACATATTAAGACAACGGCCGCTCAGCTAAAGTCTTAATATGCGCTTGGCTCCTGCCAGGCGAACACCTCTCTTCCTTTCTCTCCTTGTCCTCTCTCTTTTTCTTTGGGGATAACTCCGCCTCCAAGTTGCATAACCCCTTGTTTCTCTTGCAACATTTCCCCCACTTTGTTGCATAACATCTTGCAACATTTCCCTCTCTATCTTTGTTGCATAACATCTTGCAACACCCCCTCCCTGTGTTGCACAACGACTTGCAACATCCCCTCACCTTGTTGCACAACAACTTGCAACATCCCCTCCCCTTGTTGCATAACCTTATGCAACATTCCCTTTGTAACATTGATCAACATTTGCAATTTCATTGCACTCTCCCAGTTTGCACCCATGCTACTTCGTATGTTATAGAATATTATACTATTACTATAGTAAGCTTTATGTATTACACGCATTTGTATGTCCGGTTTCCACATTTACATGGAACGAATAATGGTCATAAAATTGTTCTTTAACTCTTTCAGTGCTATGACAACACTTTAGGATTTTATCCTGGATAATTCTAGACTATTATTTGTATAACGGCGCACAATTACATTTAGCTGAGAGAAATTTCCTAATACCTAGGGGTTAAAACCTATCTCGAGCAGTGGGTTACTGATGAAGCGTATGAATGAGATATAATTCTACTTTTATTATTTAAAATTCATTTGTAGGACAACTCTCCCATCCACACCGCCAGGATTGTTAGAATGTGGTTCGAGGAGCAGCGAAATCTAGAACTGGACTGGCCTAGTAAGGAGTGTGACCTCAAACCCCTTCAGAACGTGTGGGGGAATGTGGTGAACTCGTGGGAGCCTGGGCAGGAGTGGACCAGCCGCCAGCTGCTGCATCACATTAATGGCTGAATGGGAGATGTTCCGAAGAAACCCACACTTCATACATAACCATGTTGCATCTATGCCACACAGATTACAAGATGTAATAGAAAATAATGGGGGATGGACCAAATACTAACTATGAACAGGGTATAGCTATGCCATTTACGTTAATCGATGACAAATTGTGAGCATTTTGTATGATAAACTATTTAATAAAGCATTCTCAACCATTGCATATTTGTTGTAATAAAGAATTGGTATTTTATTTTATTATATATATATATATATTCCTTGTTAAGCTCTAATCTCATCTCCATATTGATAATACAACAGGAAATCTGGAAAACATTAATGGGTTGATCTGTCCATCGTGATTGAATCATTATCTCTCCATATTGATAATACACCAGGAAATCTGGAAAACATTAATGGGTTTATCTGTCCATCGTGATTAAATCATTATCTCTCCACAATGATATTACAAATACAATGTGGAAAACACTTAATATAATAGGCATCAGCCACAAACCAGTGGTAATATCCTGCTTCATGCAACCGTCACCTTCCGGTTTCCACTGACATGCCCAATTTGTAGTCTCTCCTGGTCGGCGACAACAAGTAACTATGTCAACACCACGGTTTAGCCCATCAACGTCATTTCACAAACATTAGCATAATATTGTATGAAATTATAGTATATATAAATATGTTTATACTAGTATAACCGTGGATTATTCTTATGTGATTTTGATAGTCAGTTACTGTTATTCAGATCGAAACTGTTAACAAGTTCTTTTTGTAACAATTGATAAGCCATTTCCCACTAACTCTCTCTGCCCCTCTACCTCGCTCTCTCTCACACTCTCAATCTTTTTCTCGCTCAATGTCAATATATATATATATATATATATATATATATATATATATATATATATATATATATATCGTGTAGATTCGTAAGTTAGTAAAGGTTTAAAGCTGCACACGGACTCCAAACAGCTTATTAGTATTGTTACATAATGATTTAATATACATGAGACTGGTGGGTTAGGAAGGGGAATGAGGGAGTGTGGAGGATGGTTGTGTTATGTCTAGTTTTGGTTCAAATTCACTAGTATATAAAAAGTTGTATTGTAGTATCTGTGTCCCGTAGTGTAGACCTTTACGGTACAAATGAGTTCGTCTTCAACGAATTGCGTTCTAACATTGAACCCAAAATTCCTTTGTTCTGACATCACAGAGCGTGCTTTCTTTCATACGCGGAGTAACCCCATGTAATCCGCAGAACCCCAGGTAATCAGTAGAAACCCCATGTAATCCGCGGAAACCCCATGAAATCCCAGTAATCCCAACCTAAATTATTAGATGCGAGGTGCATATGAAAATATGCACATCGCATGAATTCTTCGATCCCTCCGCGTCTCCATTATAGTCAGCATCACGAGATGCAAGGCAAGCGTCTATAAACACCTCAGTCTTTTAGTTTTTTTATTCTTAAATTTTCCTAAAAACTTGACCTATTCCCATAGATAAAGCATAATTGTGTCAACCTATAGACCACCTGACTTCCCCTAGCTCGACCTACTCGCATACTAAATTTCAGCTCTCTCTAACCCCTATTTCTCTTTTCCAAAAAAATCACGCAAATTGGTTATCTCAAACCTGAGATTCATTTGCGCTCTATAATTTCCTTCCAAATCGATTCCCTTTTGTACGGGTTCGACCCTCCTTTCATGCCGCCCCTCTGGCGACTCTGGATCCTACAATTATGCTTTATTATCAAAAGAAAACAGTAAACTCCGCGAAACCTATTTCGATCATGATTGGTTCGCCCCCGGAACTCTCCCGAAGTTCAATCTCCCAATCGAAACTGTCAACTAAAGTCGCCTCCGCCTAAATTTGAATATCGCAAACTATTATAGGCGCTTGCTGTTAGACTCCGCCCGTAAGAGGGTGACCCTTAGTTTACCTCGTCTCCGCCTCCCCCGAGGTTATAAAAACCCCGAGAGCGTCGGTAACGAGGTTCTTTGCTTTCTGACAATCTTCATACTACGTAAACTCTGTGACTTAATTCTGTAATTATTCGTGCAGTGGCACTACCCCTCCGGATCAAATTAGCTTCCATTTGATAATGGAACTTAACTTCAAATATATATAAATTGTACATTGTGCTTTAGTTAACTTGTTCCCGATTTATCTGTGTCTTAAGTCTCACCTTAAGAGCTGTATATTTAATCGTAATTTTTTACGTAACTAAAGTTAATTTATTATTTAATTTAAATTATTTAATTTAATTTAATTTCATTTAATTAATTTAATTTTTACTATCAAAAGAATTCTGTACCCAAAGTGAATTAATAAAAAGACTGTTAAATTGAGTTAGTCGTTTCCATTCACCGCATAAACTCGATACAACCCCCGTTCGGAAGCACTCGAAGGTAATCTTCCGAAACTTTACAAACAATTGAGGTAAGAGTGGTCAGTGACCTCCACACACATTTTTTTGACAAGGCGCGAGCGCCGAGTGCATCCACTGGCGTCGACGTGAGACGCGACACCTCCAAGGAGTTTTTCTTGGGAGTTCGCATAACCCGAGAGTGACGTTGTCCATCATCCTTCGGATACAATTCCGACTCCAACTAAGGGGACCGCCCCCGGAATTCATCGTCCTTAGTCGTCTTCTACAATCGAGTGGCCCATTAGGGACATACCCCTCGACATCTGTTCATATAGACTTGCAGTAATCATAATGGAACCTTATTACTGTATAAGACTAGTAAACATGGAGTTCAATGCTGTTCACGATCATATTAATCGTTTATCTTTATGAACACAGATATTACATTATAATTAGGGGCTGTTCAAGAATTTCGTAACGCTATTTTTGTTAAAACTTGACAACCCAGATCCCCCAGGAACGTTCTGTAACGCTAGACCAGGCACCCCCTAAGATATTATGTAACACTTCCCCCCACCCCACACCCCAAACGTTACGAAACGTTACAGTCGGGGGAGGTGTCAGGTTTTAGGTTTTAGCAAAAATAGCGTTACGTAATTTTTGAACGGTGCCTTACCCCTATGTCAATGTTATACGTTGTTGGACTAGGTTGTTCCCCCTCCACCCCACCTTCCCTCAGTTGGGCTACCTTGATTATCGCTGCGGCGTTGCCACATGTACGGAGTCGCCTGTGAGGCGAGGAACATTACATACGCGTGCAACTGTACACTAATATATATATTACATGTAGATACGGATTTAAGTAAGATACAGTATATTTATATGTAAAAATTGTGAATGACAACCAACCATTCATTAACATCGAATTGAATTTATTAGAGCAGTCAGTAGCTAAAGAAACTTCCTTTTCTTCGATTTTCTCTTGTGTACTGATTTCGGTTCATCTCTCCTTAGACTCCAGCAATAGTCTGCCATCATTCGAACATCCCATCTTCCCTGATACCTCCATTCCATTTCTGAAATATCCTGGGGGAATCTTTCTCCCTGTTCCTCACTTACCGCGCCTAAGTTTTCAGAAAAAAATCAAGATGAGAGCCTAGGAAGTGTATCTTAACACTCGTGTTACATCCCAGCAAACGATATTTTTGGATCATGTCTTTAACTATTTCTTTTAGTCATCAGATTTCGTGTTATCAAGGAAGTTGTTCACAACAGCCTTGAAAGCTAGCCAAGAATCTTTTTCATGACCTGTCAATGCATCTTCAAATGCTGGATCTCTTAAGAGTTGCTTTATTTGAGGACCGACGAACACTTTCTTTCAGTTTAACATGACTAATTTGAGGTATTTTTTTTACATAAAAATTGGTATCCAGTTCCTTCTTTGTTGAGACCGTTAACGAAATTTTTCATTAATCCAAGCTTTATGTGGAGTGGAGGTTACAATATCTTGTTACGATCTACGAGTGGATTAGCAATGATGTTTGCTTGTCCTGGAGTAATCTGGTTTCTCCAAGGCCATTCTTTCCTCACATAGTGTTCCTCCCTCTCTCTGCTTTTCCTCAGACTAAAAAGTATGGGTATTGTGTAAAGCCAGCTTGTTGGCCTAAAAGAAGGCCGATCACCTTAAAATCACCACAAACAAACCATTTGTGTTCTTCATAGTTTCTTGTTTAAAAGAAATGAAAGATTTTCATGAGTCTCTTTCAAATAAACTGAACTGCAGAGAGGCAACTTTGTCCCATTATGCAGTAAGACAGCTTTCAAACTTCGCTTTGAAGACTCGGTAAATAGGCGCCAGTCACATGGTTGGTAGTCCTTGCCCATCGCCTTTACCAGACCTACTATAACATTGCAGTATACCAGTGATCCTTCAGTCGAGAAAAAATTGATGAAATCTTTTTTACGATGTCTATACCATTAGAATGTTGTCGAAGGAGCGAGTAGATTCCATTCTTTGAGCCTTGATCCCAGAATTTCTGCCGAATCTTTCGGTAATGCTAAATCTCTTACTAGATCATTGAGATCACTCTGATTTATCAATTTTGGTGAATGATTTTCGACTACATTATATTCTTCATCATGTTTCTTTGAACATGACTCTGCTGTTATTGAGATGTTGTCTACATCTGAATCAAAATTTTCAAAATCAAGAAACGGCTTCGGCACAGGAATTTCACTTGAATGTGGCACAGGAAGCATGGCCGATTGATTACTCGTATATGAGATGTGCCTCTTATTTTTATTATTATATCCAGCCACGTTTGTCATGCAGAAGTAGCAGTCGTCGTAGTGATTTTCGGTTCTCTCCAAATCATGGGAGATTCTCTCCAAATCTTCTTCCCACAAGCCCATTGACCCAACCATTCCACACATGACTTACAAACATAACGTGGAGCCCAAAGCTTGTCCTGGTCGCCAATCTTACAGCCAAAGTAGGTGTGGTAATGCTTTCGTACTTCTACGATGATTTCTTGCCTTTGTTTAGAAGTAGTAAATCGTCCGCATATACATATAACAGAATGAATTAGGTGTACTATTACAGACTTTCGACATATTTAATCCAAATCTGAAACAAAGAAAATGTACATTAGTTCAATTTTGAAATAAAATCAGATGCTTACGCATATGAAACTCATAGCAAACCAACCATAATTGGAAATATAGATGCCCTTTCACTCATATGAGAGAGGTACATTTCTCAAGAAATAGAAGCATTTACGTCACATTCCTCTCAATCCTGACGTGCCAGATACAAATTATGTATTGTATTTTAACTCACACACCATGGGCTTTACTAAAATACTGTAATTTTCTAAACAACTCGTACAGCGCAGAGCAATGTAATCAATGGAGCCTGCGGAGTCATTCACTTCATTTAAATATACGTCGCATTGACTCATCATTGTATGCAAAATGTTAGTTTCAGGATAGATTGGATAATCGTCTTCACAATCTATCCCATCAGAGTGTGCTATTTGGACTTTTGTATAAAAATATATAGTGCTGCGATCGTAAAATAATGAGCCTGGGCTTGGTATAACGAACTATATAGGAGCGGTCCACGATCCAAATGTGTTGAGGAAATTAATCGTGACTTAATCGGAATCC
The DNA here is from genome assembly GCA_023014485.1 of Bathynomus jamesi. Classification (NCBI taxonomy): domain Eukaryota; kingdom Metazoa; phylum Arthropoda; class Malacostraca; order Isopoda; family Cirolanidae; genus Bathynomus; species Bathynomus jamesi. The sequence goes on along the minus strand of JAJOZX010005538.1, from coordinate 79,123 downwards.
TCTATAAATGTCTGAGTAGGTGGGTTGTTAAAAAGGGAGATTTCCGATTTACAACACTTGTCGCAATGTTGGTGGATTAGATGAGCCATGTTGAATTGCTGGGAGTGATCTGATCCTACCTTATACTATAACACTACAAATACCTATGAGGAATAATTGTACAAGATATTATATTAGTTATATTGGTTAAAGAAATCGGTTGTAGGCTTCACACGTTTAGAGCATTATATCTGATTTTCTAAAAGCCTTTCTTTTTTCGTTTTATGCCTCGAGGAGACATCTGCTGCTGCTTCTTCACTCAACGATTCATTTTCCTTTTCCGTTTTTTAGACCCTTTATCGCGCGTTCTACTTTTCACAACTTTTTAGCGTCAACAATAATTTCATTTCTCGTACGACGTAATTTCTTTTCACAGCTTCTTTAGGCCTGACCCTTGCCATTTCATCTTCAATTTAATGCCAAAATTTAAAACATTCCGACCGAGATATTTGGCATCACTCTTTAGTAGGGGGGCAGCTGCTCGCAGTATAGAAGAAAAGATATATCTGATGATATTACCGCATTTGTATCTTGCACCATAGTACACGACTAAAGGTTTCTGCATCATACTGCAACACGCCGAAAGAGAAGTTTCACTGTTAAGCTCCCGTAACCGAATTAATATTTCCTGGCCTAAACCGTTCTCATATGTAGCACAATACAGTTTAGTAGGTTAGGAGCAACTTTGACATAATGGGGATTATCATATGTTATGCTCAACCTTTTTCCTCCATCCTCAGGTATAAGCACAGTGTATGGCAAACGCACCTGACTGTCACCCAGAAACTGACGTTCCACGATATTACTATAAATGTAACATATAGGAGGTCTGTCTAGCAGACTTGCCAATTTTAGGTGGTATAATAACCTAGCTTCATCTGCAGGTAGTTCGTGAAAAGAATCTCTTTGGAAAGCAAAATTGTATCTTCCACTCGAGAGAATCTTGAACACTTATATCCCTAATATTTCTTTTCGCCTCCAATCTTAACAATAGAGCATGTTCTGATCCTGTAATCCATGCTACGTGTATGATTTCGAAAACTAGATTATTTGTAAGTTTAGAGGTATTCAAGCTCTAATTTAGGTCTCTTACAATATCTTCCGTGTCGTCATAATGGGCAGGGCCGAATGTTATTTCGGTGCTGTAGTACTGTATACCGCCGTCCTATACTGAACCCATGGTTTTATCCTTCATCATATCTACTTTCTCAACTTCATCACGTTTTCTAAGAACTATAAAACGACTTGTTTCTCCTCAATCCTTGAAAGCTTGGCATACAGTTGAAATTCGCCCAAACCCACCTCGTACAACACGTTTGAAATCGATAGGCCTATGTAGTACTGTTGTGAAGTTGGCCAGAGTATTGTCGGGGTGCGTGCCTAGCGAGGTTCATTAGGGAAGTGTAATGTAGAAATGGTCAGAAGACATGTTGTATACTATTAGTCTTTTTAGCATTTATGTGGGAGATGAAACTCTCAAGTTAACCAAACCATTTTCCCAAGTACATTTTCGTCTCCCCGAACTTTTGCTTCCTAAGATTTTGTCAATTTTAAACATCCTTTTCCCTAAATTGAACGTAACCGTCTGTAGTTCTTCAGATTTTTCATCATTTAGATCTTCAATATAGTAAGGGGTTCCATAAACCTTAGCCCCCCCATTTGCAGCTTACATGTTTACTTATATCGAAATAGTTTTTAGTGATTATAAAAATATATAAAATTCTTTATTTATTGCAGGTATTAAAATTACTCTAGCTAATAAAGTGATAATATAATGGCTTCTCAATTAATTGGTGATTCGGAGAGGCAACGCGTGATAGATCGCATACGAGCAATAACATTTCGGGAAGCCACCTTTATAACACGTTCATGGGTTGCCAAAAAGTTGCGAAGTGAGGACTTCGTCAAAAGAAATTGGAATAAAACTTTCGATGAATGTGAAATGGATACAACCAAATCTGGGCGCCCAAATTTGCCACTTTTTCAGGAAACAAAGGACATCATTGAAAGCGGTACGCGTAAGCGGAAAAACAACTGTGCTAAACTTTCTAGAGAGATCGAAGTGTTGAGAGGAAAGATCGTTAGTGGTGAGATCATTAGACTGTACCGTCATAGGCAAGGTTTAAAGCCTTGGCATGAATTTTCAAAGCCAAGAAAAACTCAACTTAACATCGATGACAGAATGTGGTTTGCCCATTATCTTGAAGATTGGGATGTGGATGATTACATGCATTTAGCTGTTTCCGATGAATTTTTTGTTTATGTAACACGTCGGCCTAACTACCAAAATGATCGAGTGTGGGCCACAACACCAGATGAAATCGATGACAATGAACATTATCGCGAATTATTAAAAAGTCCAGACTGTGTTGGTGTGTTTGTTTTGTTCACTGCAAAGAAGCTCATGTGGGTGCTGAAGCCAAATGGTCAGAGTTGGGATGGACAGTATTTTCGTGATATTATTCTATTCCAGCATGTCATTCCTTTTCTAAGAAACCCAAACAATGTTATGGCTGTCGATCAGGTCACACTTCTGCACGATAATGCCCCCTGCTTTAAGGCATTAGCCACTCAACAGTTGTTGCGGAACCATGAGATCGATTTCTTTGGAAATGAAGAATGGCCAGGAAATTCTCCTGACCTGAACGTCTGTGAACACATTGGATCAGTTATAAAGGACAAGGTTGAATGTCTCTTGTTTCAAGAACCTGCAGCAAATCGATTTTCGAAGGATACAATGACGCAACACATTGAAACTGTTTTAACAAATTTGCGTAACGATCAAGATCTATTCACGTCACTTTTGGCAAGCTACCCAAAGCGAATTCAGGCTGTCTTGGAAGCCAATGGCGGGAACACCAAGTTTTAATTGTTTCTCATTAAATGCAGGATTAAATTCTCTTTTGTAAGGTATGTTTAGTTTTACTTTACATATAATGGCTTAGGCCATGAGCAAGGGGCTAAGGTTTATTGGAGCCCCGTACATAACCACCCCTCCTTTAGGTTTGATGAATCTGACTTTAAAAATTTCCTCTGTTCGTCCTTGTTCAAAACCTTTCTTGAACTTGCTTTCTGATTGTGAAACACGTACATAATCATAGATTTTGAAACGTTCTACCAAGGATGATGCTCTGGTCCTATTTCTCGGTTCTGTATACACATCTATTTTAAAAACTTCATTAGAAGATGTACCAATCATGGATGGTGTTAACTAAGGAAAGTCTTTGTTTTCTGTGAAACACAAGTTATTTATGCAGAAACTTGAAATATATTTACAGTATTACGTCGATACAATATATGAGAAAGTGAAAACATCATCGACTTGAGTAGTCCAAGCATCATCATCCTGTTTGCATATACGTTTTGTGTTTCGTATTTATCAATTATTACGAAAGAAATCTTTTATAAATTGACGAGCCTAATCATTCTCATTAATCAATAAAGTAACATAAATATCATCAACTGTTGCCGCAAAATAGAAGTCAACATCTTCCTTCCTTGAATAATCAATTTTAAAATTAGAAAGCGCCGTTTTGAGCAGAAAACTGAGATTTGTTTATAAAAAACCTCTGAACAGTTAGCTAGAACAACGTGAAAAAAGTGTTAGCAGCTGACGAGGAAGCTTCTAACAGTGGCTGTATCCTCCAGCGCGGGACAAGTCAACGCGAAGAAGAGGCGTCGCCAAACCGAAACATCAACGCACTAGTGGCCAAACTTCCTCAAATCTCCGTGCACCGGGCTGTCTACGGTTGGCCAGACTGGCAGTCGACGGCCTGTTGCGTGGCACGGTCAGAGTGCCGATCGGCTCCCGGGGACGGACCTATTCTCAGTGTGCTATTTTTTCATTTACGGGGAGCAATTGTGTGCCCCCCGGACTACTCTTACTCTCCGGCGACATTAAGACTAATCCAGGCCCCACTACAACTTACACATGTCACCATACACAAAGACAAAGACACAATAGCACCATGAGACATACAGAAGTATAATATTAACATATTACAGTACAATGTAGATGGCCTCACAAACAAAATCATGCAGCTTAGGGAATTCGTACACAAACAAAACATTCACATAGAACTTATACAACAAAACTAAAACGCACACACAAAAAACCCACCATCCCTGACTTCACGGCGATTCGTCAAGATCGTACTGGGGGTAACGGGGGTGGACTCATCACTTACATACGTAAAAGCATTATGTCAAGAAAATACTCTTCTTTATTAAGATTACTCTTTATAAAATTAAAAGTCTACACCCACATTGACCCTTTCTAAACGATCACAATGTGTTCATACGTTCGTTTCCTAAAAAGCGATGTGATTTGTATGACAAGTCGTCTCTAACCTCACTTCTGTTAGAGATACATTACTTCCTGGTGAGTACAGCCGGACTTGTCTTGTAACTTTTATTTTTTTATCATATTGTTTAGCATATATTGTTTGGAAGTTGTTTTAATATTTATAGATTGCGATTCTTTTCTTTTTGTTAAATTATGTAATGTAAATGTCGTCAGTTTTAGTATATATCCTATATTCATAATTCGTATTATTCTTGAAAAGGTTTTTCCTGAATGCTGGTACTCTCCGATACCACATCAGCGAAGATTAAAAAAACGTTTTGTTGATAATTCAATAAGAGAGAGACACTTGGAGGCTGTCGGATACATCTCGGCATCCACCAGATTCCTAACTTGAGTAATAAGCTTTCCTGCCCATAGTTATATATATCATTTATCTTTTCTGTCATTTATTTCTTGTCCATTTCACTTAATCACTTTAACCCTTCATTTAAGTTAATGTCCTTATAGTTTAATTATATTTCTGATGTCATACCCATTTAATTAAGTAACTTAGTTTTCATTATAAATATAATTTAAATTTCTTTTTGTATATTTTCTTCATCTTAACCACTAAGTAATTTTTAAATTCCAATCATAAATTAAGAACCTGGTCTCTTTATGACAAATTAGATACCCTGATGCCACCCAAAATATTACAAACACAATCCAACCAGATAACACGATAGAAATACAGGCAGTTAACATTAAAACACGCGCAAAACACAACACCACACTAATCAACATTGACATCCCACCAGATAGTTCACCTCAGGTGCCAGCCAATTACAATCCAGTTACACAATCTGGCCTCTCTCACTAATGTCATCTTAGGAGGAGACTTCAGCGCTAAAGACACTAGTTGGTACCTGCACAACCAAAGCAACACCAGAGGCGCCAACATAGCCACACAACTAAATAGCCTCTTCATTCTTAACAATGCAGAACATACACACATACCACACCAAGCAGGATACTCAAACTCCTCCCAAGACATAACGTTTTGTTCCCCCTCACTAGCAACACACACACACTGGAGAACGGAAAAATAACTGTCATCAAACCACCTGCCCATCATCATTACAACACGTTCTACACTCTGCCCCAACAGCCTTAGGCACACTTACAGAAATTACAAGAAAGCTGATTGGGAGCAGTTCAAAATATAGACTGAGGAACAATTCACCACATTAAACAGCACACCCATCATAAACATCAATACAAGACGCAAGACATTTAATCAGATCATCAATAATGCAAACAAATACATACCCGAGGGCAACATTAGGAAATACAACGCAAATTACACTAGAGAAATAGCCCATCTCATAAGGCAACGTAACAACCTCAAACATAACACACAAACACAACACACAGAAGCCATAAAACAGCAGATACGACAGCTCAACACAGAAATAAACAACAAACTCAAAGAAAAGCAAACAGAAACATTTAGGGAATTCATAACAACACTAAACCACGCCACAGATACATCCAGGCTATAAAAGACTATAAACAGCATTACCCACTCTAACAGCGGCATTCACACCTCACACGTGGCTATCTGTCGCAGCCAAAATAATATCCCAACATACACACAACAAGCTAACATTCTAGTTAATCACTACGCAAAGATAAGTCACTTAAACAGAGACAACGACCAGAAACACGCAGACAGACAAATAGCCAGACACAAGAAAACCTACAGACTCGACACGACCATTACACCCTTCAATACAAACCAGACCACCAACATCATCAAAAACATTAAGAATTCAAAGGCTACTGGACCAGACAACATATCTAACATACACTTTAAACACGTGGGCCCACAGGGAATACTAGCTCTCACAAATATCAGCACATATTCATACCAACACTGTATTATTCCTGACATATGGAAACAAGGTAAAATTACACCGTGTAACAAAAAAAAATTTTTCTTTGTTTCTGGGCAATAACCTTTATTTTCTGATTCATTATGCTTCAAATCACTGGAAAAAATCTGTCAGTGATTTTAAACTTCGGGTTTGTTGTCAGTACATCGATTTTGTTGAAATAAGAATATTATTATTTTTTAACCCTATATGGACATCTGCGACAGATCTGTAAACGCTTCAAAATTTACTATATATTTACCGAAACAAGTACATTTTAACTTAAATGACGATATCATCAAATTTGTAACGGTTCAAGGAGTTTATATCACGAATTGGCAACTCCTACTGCAGAAAACCGAGCTTTAATGAAAAAAATAAGTTAGTACGTCAGTAGAAGTAAAAGTGTATGGTTACGCAGTTCGTTTTTTATTTTTTATCACTTTATTTGATTAAAGGTAAGTTGAATAATTTTTTATTGCTCAATATATGTTGTTAGAGTGGCTGAAGTAATATAAAACAATTCTGATAAACTGAGCACTAGAATATTTTATTGAAACGTAACAATATTGATGGCTCTGACATCCATGCCTTCTTTGCCACGTGGTATAAGGTTGTCCAATTTGTATTATATATATTACATTATATATATATTATATATATTATTATATATATTATATATATATTATTTATATATATATTATTATATATATATATATTACATTAAAAATCACATATTTATGTTCAAAGTACTCTAAATGAATGTTTAATATAGGTAAAAAAAATTTTAAGACAAAAATAAGAATTATGTCCATATAGGGTTAAATTAATCCATTATTTTTACTTTTTCAGACGTGTGACGTGTGACGAAGTTACTGTTATGGCTGCTCGTGGTTGCAAATACCCAGCGGATTCCTTCTGCTAAGAGTGCGGCGAGTTCTTCGCAAAGACGGCTAAAAAACACTGCTTGGACAGTTGCACCCGTGCAAAGGAAGCCTATCATGCCTACTTCGGAATGCCAGTCGGTGACCAAGACAAACGCTGGGCACCACATGTCATCTGTGACTACTGCCGCCGCACTCTTGAAGGTTGGTTTAGAGGAGAGAAGAGGGCAATGCGTTTCGCTATCCCCCGTGTCTGGCGTGAGCCCTCAGACCATCTCACGGACTGCTATTTCTGTATGGTGGACCCAACAAAACGAAGAAAGGGGAAGAATGCGCCTCCCATTGAGTACCCTGACATTCCGTCATCTATTGCACCTGTTCCCCATAACGCGACGGACCTACCTGTGCCACAGCCTCCCTTGAGAGATCAATCTTGTCCAGCAGAAGAAGCAAGCTATGATGATTCCGAGGAGGAGCAAGGTGCGTCATCTGCTGCGCGCCGTCGACGCCGGGTGGCCGGAGAAAGGTGCCCCTACTACCCCAACCAAGAGGACATCAACGACCTCATCAGGGAAATGGCCTTGACAAAGTCCAACGCCGAGCTGCTCATTTCCAGACTGAAGCAGTGGGACTTACTGGACGACAGCGTTCGAATTACTTCCCAGAGGAAGCGGCATCGCGGCTTTTCAGTGTTCTTCACTCTTAGAGATGGGTTGTGCTACTGCCATGACATCAGAGGACTCTTCGACGCTGTGGGCATTCCCTGCAACACCTCTGACTGGCGGCTCTTCATCGACAGTTCATCTAAAAGCCTCAAGGCTGTTTTACTGCACAACACAAATCAGTGGCCCTCGATTCCTCTGGCTCATTCAGTGCACATGAAAGCAGAGTATCAGAACGTCAAAATCCTGCTGAGTGCACTGAAGTACGACCAATTCAGCTGGGAGGTCATTGGCGATTTCAAGATGGTGGCCTTCTTGATGGGGCTTCAGGGAGGCTTCACCAAGTTCCCTTGCTATCTGTGCCTCTGGGATAGCCGAAATACAGCCCTTCACTACGAGAAGAGGAACTGGCCCCTCAGGACCGGCTATGAGGTTGGGGCCCATAACGTGAAGCAAGAGCCGCTGGTGGAGCCAACGAAAGTGCTGATGCCACCCCTGCACATCAAATTGGGCATCATTAAGCAGTTTGTTAAACAGCTGGATCCAGAGGGTGAGGCCTTGAAGCACATCCAGGAGCTGTTCCCGAAGTTGTCGGAGGCGAAGATCAAAGCAGGAGTATTTGTGGGCCCTCAGGTGAAGCGACTTATTGACTCCGACAGCTTTCCTGAGAAGCTGTCTGAGATTGAGCGGGCAGCTTGGACAAGCTTCGTTTCTCTAGTCAAAGGTTTCCTCGGAAACCACAAGGCAGAGAACTACAGGGAAATCGTTGACGAACTTGTGGACACGTACCGGAGCATGGGCTGCCGGATGTCGCTGAAACTGCACGTACTACACGCCCTCCTTGATGAGTTCAAAGAAAACATGGGAGACTACTCAGAAGAACAAGGTGAAAGATTTCACCAGGATGTCAGCTCTTTCGAGGAACGCTACAAGGGACAGTACAATGAAAGTATGATGGGGGACTATATCTGGAACCTTTTGCGTGAGAGTGAACTGAAATACAATCGCCAATCTCGTAGACAAACTTCTTTTTGATTAAACTATAACGCTAGAATTTTTGTATCAATTCTGTATCAATTCTCCGTAGCAATACTCTTTATCAACGCTCTGCATCACTGCACTGTATCACTGTCTGTGTATTAACATATTATAATACATAATTATTCCCTACTCGTTTCCTTCTTTTTATTTTCATTTCTAAAGACGGGGCCTGGAGAACTTCATTTTTCATCATTGATTTATCATAATAATCGTGTTAACATCAATTAAAATTATACTTAACAGGATTCACTTGATTTAAAAGCAGATAGTGTGAAAAACCCTTAAATTAATAAGCAAAAATGGCAAAAAATCAATAAATCGATCTCATGAACTCAGAACCGAAGTCTGAACTTGGTGACTGCTCATTTTTACTTATTTTTGCCCTAAAAAATCAGAAAATAATAGTTTTAACTCATGGACAAATTTTGTGTTACACGGTGAATTATTACACTACTCAAACCAAACAAAAATCCAACAGACCCAGCTTCCTATACACCCATTACTTTACTATGCACACCTTCCAAAGTAACAGAAAGACTAATCTTACAAATCACCAACCCACACATACCACTATCGCCTACTCAACATGGATTCAGACCTCACCACTGAACCACGACATTACTCACTAACCTCACGCAGCACATCATGGATGGCATTAACTCCAGACGACCAGCTCAACGTACACTATTAGCAACAATAGACATGCTTCCCTCTCATAAACAAAATACTCAACACAAACATGCACAATAACACCAAAAGGTGGCTGAGCAACCATCTTTCAGGAAGATACTCACATGTCACATTTAATGACAAGCCATCCAAAAGCAAGCTTTATCCGAACGGGGTCCCTCAAGGCTCTGTTCTCTCACCAACACTGTTCAACTTATACATGCATGACATTCCAACACCCATAGATAACAAGCTTACCTTATATGCAGATGACATCACTCTAACATCCACCCACAACAACATCGACACCGCTACAAATAACCTACAAACATACATAAACAGTATACAAGACTGGGTCACACACAATAGACTCAAAGTAGCGTCCACAAAATCAACCATCACCTTGCTTACAAGCAGTACAAAAGAACACCAGGTAACTCTGCAGCTTACACTAAACAACACCAACATTCCACACACTAACAGGACCAAAATACTTGGGGTCACATACAACACATCATTTTCTTTTGTAAACCACATTCAGGACTAAAAACAAATGCACGTCAAGACTTAGGGTACTAACAGGCACAAACTTTGGACACCAGCAGGAAACAACATCACTCATATACAAACAATATATTCGCTCAGTTATGGGCTATGCTAGCCCATGCTGGGCACCCATTATCTCAAACACACACATAAACACCTTACAGACAATACAAAACAACGCACTTCGTATCATTACAGGATGCACTCAAGCACCAATAGAACACCTGCACACAGAAACAAAAATACTGAAAGTTAGGGAACATTTAGACATGAGGGGAACACAATTCATGGCAGCAACGACAACTAACCCACCCTTTGCCACTACATGTACAATCATGCACCGACACCTCGCACCATTAAAGTAACACCAGAGAGACATTATAATCAAATTCTCCATTCCATACCACGCCCCACAGACATCACACAGTACATAAAACACATACACACTCACACTTAACCCACAGAACACTGACACGACTCGGTCCGAATGCGGTTCTAGGTGCGAAGCCGCCACCCATTAACAGGTCAGAGATCAGCCTGAACAGATCGGATCGAGTTAACTTAGCACGATTCCGATGTGAACATCACCCCAACTTACGGACATATAAACACAGACTAGACAACTCCACAGACGACACCTGCCACCTGTGCCAGGACACACCACAAACAATTGAACACATTATGACAGACTGTACCGCTCTAGTACAACATAGAACACAACACAACAACACTAGTGCGCTGAACCTCTGGTCCACTCCGGAGAGGGCGATCGGTTACCTGCGTGCCGCCGGCTTGCTCGATCAGGGTGGGTTGATCGGCTAAATAACAACAAGAACAACTGACCCAAAATTCCTATGTATCTCTAAATATTTTTGTGCGTCAAATAATGATGCATGCGCTCCCTGATGGTTCGCTGCACGCTTTCGGCTAAAGACACTTTAAGGACTGAGTTGCTGGAATAATAACTAATGTTAAATTCTGCCACCATGTTCTGAAAAGAACGATCTACAAACTCTTTCCCTAAGTCTGTATATACTTTGTAGCTTTAGCAAGTGCGTCTGGGGTTTTATTTTTAAGAGGTACAAGCCACAAGTATCTGGAGAAAGTGTCAGTTACAAATAGAATATACCTGTAACCATCATTATACATCGAGTACTTTTGCATATCAGTCAAATCTGCCTGCCAGACAGTGTCGAGTCGTGCTTTTGTTTCAGCAGTTTTAAACCTTCTTCGCACAGGGTTATGAGGTGTATAAGTATCCTGTTCATGCAAAAAAACAAGTACCTCTATAGAGCCTCTCAACCCCACCTTAAAATGCAGGGTTAGAAATATCGTAATAACGATCCTCTGATACATCACCCAGTTATATATTTTGAGTAAGTGTGGATAGGATCGAGTGCTGACGATTCTCCTCTTTCATAAAAGTTTTAAACCAGGTGTAACTGTTGGAGGGGTACTCTGGTTTGTGGTTTGGTTTGCCTATTCCAGAGCTTCTATTCTGTTTTCGTTACCAATCAATGTTTTTGGAATGTTCATCTGCTGTAACTTTGTTTTCGTATGTTTCCAACCTGGTTGGGGTGGTATCTTCCACTTTCTTATCAAATCATGAATGATGTCAATAATTTCGAACCTGGTGCCGTTGAATCTTCAGCAATGACTTCTGTGTTAGACCATTATATCCATTATATAATAGGATCACCACTCAATAAGTTAAAAAGACGGGCTTTTATTTCTCAATGTATTAAGGAAACTATATTTTAGCACTTGTTTGAGGTGGTAGGAGTTTCACCATTGTATTCGGGTTGATCGTCTCTTGTCTCAACATGGAGAGTATCGTCACTATGCTTGATATCTACGAGTAGCTCCATAGGTTTCTTAATGTCTTCATACTCTTGAAGAAACTTCTGAAGGGCTTCTTATTATAAAATTCTTTTCTCATCACAATGTAATTTTTTATTTAATATATTCATCAATCCGCGTTCCATTCTTTTAAGTCTGTTTTCGCTGTGGTCTGGAGATGTTTCATACTACTATGTATTTTGAAGCGTACATATCGTGAGGTAGCACTACAACCTTCTTCATTATATAAAACTGGATAATAAAGCTTCTGGAACTGAAAATAGGACAGGTAGGAATGATACACCTTTTGTATAATAAGACGTTTTTTCGTTCTTTCTTAACTTGCCTTTTACGAGCGAATGCTCGTAAAATGTTCTTGTAACGACGTAAACCACCCTTCTGCAACGCAGTTATTGGGATGATGCATTTTATTTTATTACAGTGAGACAGACACATTTTAAAAAGTCTTCGTCAATGTTTTTCCAAACAGCCGTTGAAGCCTCTGGAACGTTTTTATAAATTCGAGATATTCCTTTACACGTTTCATCATTCTGGTATATACAGTATACTAGTTCAACTTTGTTGGAAAAAAAAAGGCCTTAGAAGCACCCTAAAAGTGTAACGCGGGTGAATGTCACAGAACAAATATTCGTATCGCTGATTCTTACTTCTTTATAAACTTCCAAAAAAAAACCCTTAAGCTGCTCTGGAAATATTCGAACGGCTTATATTCCAATTTGCGTTATATTTCAACGTTCAACAAATAAGAGAAGATACTGCGTGTTTAAAGAAACATCCCGCATAAACTTGTTCTTGAAATATAAACTTTGATTGTTGAGAAATATGCTTACGTCTCGGCAATCGTTTTATTTATTTCTAGCATAAGATCATCAATCACAATATGTTTATCATTCTTTAATGAACCATAGTCATAACTCCCTTTATGAAATAAGACAGCATCTTTGTAATCAGCAAAAATATGTTGATAGGCTGAATAGCACCAGTAGTATGGGCGAAAAAGGAGAGAGTGCGATGCAATTGCAAGTGTTGATGAACGTTGCAAAGGAAATGTTGCATAAGGTTATGCAACAAAGTGGGAGGGGTTGTTGCAAGAGCAACAAGGGGTTATGCAACTTGGGGGCGGAGTTATCCCTCAAGTTGCAATGAACTCCCGCTGGGGGAGAAGGTGAGACGGCCTCACCCCCAAAAGGGGTATACCTAATCTAAAAGAGAGAGAGAGGGGAGAGGGGTGTTCGGTTGGCCGCTGCCAAGCGCATATTCAGAGTTCATCCGAGCTCCCGCTGTCTTATAAGATCCTAATCCGCCAGTTGGCTTAACTGGCTAAGTTGCCAGATTGCTCTATTTATTTAATTAAAACATATATTCTGGCTCTCCGCCAGTTGGCATAATCCGTCAGCGGGCTTAATCCGCCAGTTGGCTTAACCCGCCAGTTGACTTAGAAGGCCTAACTAGCCATTTGATATAGTTAAATAATAATAACGTTTATATATACAACCAAAATAATAAAATGAAACACCACCACATCACTCGGTTTATTTAGACGAATTATTGGATTGGCATAATCCATCAGCTGGCTTAATCCGCCAGTTGGCTTAACCCGCCAGTTGACTTAGAAGGCCTAACCAGCCATTTGGTATATTTAAATAATAATAACGTTTATATATACACATCCAAGAGAATTAAATAAAACACCATCACATTATTCTGTTTATTTAGACAAATTATTGGATCCAATCTCACGAAATATATTGAAAATAAATATACATTCCTATAGAAGCGAAGGAATATGTGCAATCAAAAATAATAATAGCATAAGAATTACGAACGAGTAGTATATATATATATATATATATATATATATATTATATAGTATATTATATAAAAAAATAAAAATATACAAACCCAGACCTATCCAAATTGTTCATTCTAACGAAGGCCAAACTTTTCACCTCAAACTAGACCTACAGTTTAAAGGAGAATCTGGATCTACCGGAATTGTTCATTTTGATGAAGATCAAACTTTTCACATCGCTCTAGACCTACGGTTTAACGGGGAATCCAGCATCCCCAGCATTTTCTCATTCATCTCATAAAAAATGCCTTCAAAACAACTTTTTAATCAAAGAAAGACAAAAAAATACCCGATTTGCTGATTCCGTCAAAGGTCAAGCTTTTCATTTCACTCTAAGCCTAAACTTTGACGGAGAACCCGGCCTCACCCGAATTGTTCATTCTGATGAAGGTCAAACTTTTCATCCCACCCTAGACCTACAGTTTAACGGAGAATCTGGACTTACCCGAATAAACCCCGTATTATTATACACACACATTATATATAAATATATATATATATATATATAAAAAATAAGATGATTGCAAAGACCGAATAGCAAAATATATACGAACACAATTCGAAATCAGCCAGTTGGCTTAATCCACCAAGACCTACACTTTAACGGGGAATCCGAACCTACCCGAATTGTTCATTCTGACGAAGGTCAAACTTTTCATCCCACTCTAGACCTACAGTTAACGGAGAATCTGGACGTACCCGAATAATTCCCCTATTATTGCACAAACACACACACACACACACACACACACACATATATATATATATATAATATATATATATATAATTATATATCTATATCAGATGATTGCAAACCCAATAGCAAAATATATACGAACACAATTCGAATCAGCCAGTTGGCTTAATCCACCAAGACCTACACTTTAACGGGGAATTCGGACCTACCCGAATTGTTTATTGTAACGAAGGTCAAATTTTCCACCCGGTCCTTGACCTACAGTTTATCAGAGAATCTGGATCTACCCGAATAAAGCCCCTATTATTACACACCCACACACCCACACCCACATATATATATATATATATATATATATTATACACAGTATATATAATCAGATGCATTCAAAGACCCAATAGCAAAATATATACGAGCACAATTCCAATTCAGCCAGTTGGCCTAATCCACCAAGACCTACACTTTAACTGGGAATTCGGACCTACCCGAATTGTTTATTGTAACGAAGGTCAAATTTTTCACCCGGCCCTTGACCTATAGTTTATCGGAGAATCTGGATCTACCCGAATAAAGCCCCTATTATTACACACACACACACACACTATATATATATAATATATATATATATATATATATATATATATATATCAGATGCATTCAAAGACCCAATAGCAAAATATATACGAGCACAATTCCAATTCAGCCAGTTGGCCTAATCCACCAAGACATCCAGTGTAACAGGGAATCCAGACCTACACGAATTGATCATTCTGACGAAAGTCAGACTTTTCACCCCACCCTAGACCTACAGTTTAACGGAGAATCCGGTCCTTCCCGAATTGCTCATTCTTTCGAAGGCCAAACTTTTCACCCCGTCCTAGACCTACAGTTTAACGGGGAATACTACTACAATAGATCTAGTTGGCCTGGTGAAGTAGTGAGTTGACTTCTTTTACTCTCCATCTTACAGGTACACCCGGATCATCAGGGATCTTCTTTTCTCTTTCATTGAATTTTAGATCCTCCCCTTTTCCGTACCGTAACAGTTGAATTTTATCAGTGTTAAACTTTATATAAAAACCATGCAACATCTATTACTTACTACATCATTACCCCTGGCCCATCCTTCTTGCATTAAAAAAGTCCTACTTTATCGGCAACCTTTGTTTAGCATCCCCCTAGTATCCCGCCTGATTGTTCATCCCGGCGAAGGTCAAGCGTGTCTCTCCACCCTAAACCTACATTTTAACGTTGAATCCGAATCACGTCTAAAATAAAATGTTAAAACACTCCTTAACACAATAAAATCTAATTTCAGAATATAAAATTTTTAAACAGCCTAACCATACTTTATATCACTCGGAATTGTCCTGAAAATGAAAGAAAGAAAAAAATAAGCAACAACAATTAGCCCACCTATAAAAATTGATGAATATATATATATATATTAAGTAAAAAAACATTAATTTATCAAAAGAATTTACGAAAACAATTTCTCTATTTCAATAAACAAATTTTTAGCTTTTTATAACAAATTTTGCTTATTTTGAAGTCTCACACAATTTATATACGGCAAGCATAATAAACTTAAACAGTCCGAATTTGACCCTGTATAAATTAGTGTCTTTAACGATTATTTTTCGACTTTAAACCTTAAAATTAACTTAAAATTATAAAGCGAACTAAAACTACAAAGCGATGCCTGTAAATCCATTATTTACATCCAGTCAATAAATAAACTTAAAAACTCGACTAGATTCTGGAAAATTTTTCTACTTTATTGAATCTCTTAGAATGCTCTACTATATATATATAAAGATACATACATATTTTTATCACCTGAAAATGCTTCAACATACCCTCAAGCATTTTAAACCTTACCGTATAAAAATGCATGTCACAATCTATTTAAGCAACTAAAATAATTTAATTCATATAAGTAAGTAAAATTTATTTACTAATCATTATTGTTATTATTATCATCACAATTATTACTAATTCAGAAAATGTAAACACAAAATAGGTAGGCTTTTCACAGGAATAATAAAAGTCGAAGGAAAGAAAAAGGAAACGAAACATCGGACGACCAATACCAATTTTCTTTTTTTTTAATTTCGTCTCCCTCTCACCGACGGAACGAAACGAAATCTAAAGTAAACGGACTGAGGGAGTAATCAACGCGAAGAAAAAGGAAACAAACAACTCTCGAATTTCGACTCTAATCTTTGACTCCACATTACTACAGCTTCGAAAAGACGACTCACAGAAATTTTGAGTCGGAGCGGTGTGGAAATCTGGACTCCAACGAGAAGAGAAAAAAAAATTGACCGCGAAAATTACGAAAATGCTCGCTATGAGAAGAAATTTTGAAAATGATGGGTGCCATCTTGAAAACCAGTTACAATGATTTGTTAAGGAATGGGAATCGAAATTTGCTTGCAAATGGGTTAACTCAATGCATCTTACTATTTAAATAATCGAAACAGAATATTTATTAATGCTATAATACGGGTAGCAACAATTTTAACCGAACTATAAGGCGACCTTGGAAAGCCTTACATTTATATAAAGGAACACCGTGTAGCCACCAAAATGTCGTGTTTAATTTCTTTAAGGGCCCATTCCTTCATTATTATAATTCATTATTTACTCTACTTTCTATTAATTTTCTCTCTCTCTTTCAGTTATCGTTCTCTTTACACTCGTTTCGCTGTGCTTTATAAATACGGGTAGCACGTGAGCGAGTGTGAGGCGCCATTATGATTCTAATAATGCAAAGGAGACCGGGAGTTTAATTATACACTAATACACTTTACTAACTTTCATTTATGCCGAAACGCTTTTAGATAAACGGAGTAATGCGAGGGGGGGGGCGAGTAACGCTAACATTCTAAGCCGGAGAGAGAAGTAATACTATTCTAAATTTACAACTACATCGTAACACACAAAAACACCTTTTTAAGCCTAAGGCCGTCCGATGACTGAAGGGCATTTCTGCCCAGCCTCTAGACGATGTTCGGGCGTTGCCAACTAGTATAGCCAAACAATTATTTAACGTAATTACATTTTTATTAAATATTATTATCTTGTTTACAAAACAAACATTATTAAATTCTCTTAAACAAACATTTAATTCTTAATTAGACATTACTACACAACAGCAGGGGGGGGGGGGGCGCAGAAATTACAATGTCATCGTCCGGATTCCTACGATCAACACCCAGCATCTTAAGCATCAGTATGTCTAGGGCATCCATTTATCTACCACGCAACCAGACATTCATTTTCACGAGCTAGACATATTTATATTCACACTCCGTCTAATTCTGCGTACTGTCAAAAAAATTTAAAAACGTAGAAGATTGGGATCTATCCAACAATAAAGGATTATGAAATGCTTTGATATATATATATATATATATATATAATTATATATATATGTAAGATCTACTAAGTCCTTTTTCTTCCGGTAGTTAAAAGAATACATTTATTTTCACCTGTCCAGTCTCATTTGTTTAAGGTTCAAAATTGAGAATTTCCCTCCTCCAACAAACGGTCATGTGTGGGGGAGAGCGCAAGAGAGCAACTCGCTCCTCCACCATGTCAGGAAGCCCTCAACTTTGACCGTTGTGGCGGTCCTGAGATACATACATTTAAGTCTCTGACAATACCCCATGATGTAATACAACGCCCCGGTTAGTGTTACTATGTTGCTGTAGTATTACAGCTTTCCGCCCTCACCCGAGCGCATAGTGCCGACTTGAGTTACCCATACCTTTCACACTCCTCACAGTTTCTAAGAATCATAAAATCGGGGATCTTTCTTGTCAATACTTTAAAACTTGCTGCATCAAATTTTAAAGTATCCCTGAACGACTTTAACTGCATGAATTGGAATGATCTGGAAATAACTCTTGTCTCGAACGCGAAACAAGTCGTGGGGATCAAATTTCTATGTGGCGCATGTACACAGACTGTAAATTCTTTCGCGGTCTTTAAAGAAATGGAGATAGCAGACTCGAAAGTTACAAAAAAGAATGAAATAATGGGGACGCATGTGTCCGAAATGGTCCCAACGAAAAACAGGGTGGATGAGAGAGAGGACGAAATAACGATTAACAGCATAATAACGAACAACAATTTAATAACAAATAACGATATAAACAACGTAATACGAAGGAAGACATAGATGAAAGGAAAGAAATAAGTAAAAGTGGCGAAGTAGACAAACGGTCCAACGAGCGAAATGATAAAAAGATAATAACTAAAAACGTAGAAAAACAGCCAAAGAAAAATAATGATAATGCCAAAACTAAGAACTTGGTAAATAATAAGAAAGAAAGCAGAAGCGTAGAAAATATCGTATGCAAATACTACGCGAAAGGAAACTGCAGATATCGGGATGGGCAATGCATATATGCACATCCCACATTATGAAAATGCATTACACAAGTGGATATTGCAAGTTTGATAAGAAATGCATGTTCCACCATCTTACGGTCTGCAACACTTATGAAAGATATGGGAGTTGCAAATACGAAAAAAAATGCCGATACCACCACCCTCAAAGGAACGCACCGAGGGAACAGAAAAAACGAACATCAAAGAAGAGTGGAAATTTTTTAGACGCAGCCAACACATTTCAGCTGCTAAATACTCTCCAGCAATTACAAAACCAGCTGACAAATATAAATATAGAAATCCGAGAGCCGGACAGAAGGTACGAACAAAGACACTTCATGCGTTATCGGGACAACAGGTACCGACAAAGATAAAAAGAGGTAAATTCTCGGAGGACCACAAGGCAACGAAACCGGCACCCCATCGGAAAACAAAGCGGAACCACCTGTATGCGAAAAAGAAAGAGAAAAAATAAAAATAATCCTAGCCAACATACAGGGCCTTAAATCAAACCAGTCCACGAACAAAGTTGCATACCTGAAAGGACTCATGCAAGAAGCCGGAGCAGACTTTGCATGCCTCACGGAAACTCATCTAAAGGACTGCCAGGCGAACTGTGAAAATTGTGAGTCCTGTATTGACAAAAAAGAAATACAAATTGACAACTATAACATCCTCCGAGCCGACAGAACAGTGAGACGTAAAGGAGGATGTGCTATTTACACACGCGAAAGGCACATAGCAGAAATGGTTATAAGTACCTCAAACAACTACGTAGAATGTGTAGCAGCAAAAATTGAAAAATTAAATATGGTACTAATTGTAATGTACAGACCCCCAAACACGCCAACCTCAAAATTTTCAGATTCCATTACAGAGGTAAGAAACTTAGTAAAAGATCTACACTCTCCAACCCCAAATATTTTTCTCTGTGGTGATTTTAATTTCCCATTCATGAAATATAAAAGGATAGGAAAAAATATATGTATCCACCAGGACAAGGGGGGCACACGAGAAGACCAGGAGCAGGTAAAAATGCTACTAGCTTTAGCTGATGAATTTATGTTAACGCAAGAAATAACAGAAAACACAAGAAAAAACAACTGCCTAGATTTGGTATTCACAAACAACAGTAATCTAATTGATAATGTAGAAATCTCCCCAACTATGATATCAGACCACAATATCATTGAAATAACAACTAATATAAAGGCAACAGGAAAGGAAAGACACGCACAACAGAACGAAGCAAATTCGAAATTTTTAATTTTCACTCCAAAGCTATAAACTGGGAAGATGTGACATCCAGCATGGAAGTAATAGATTGGAAAACCATTTTCGAGGCCAAGACAACGGAAGAGATGCTAATGACGTTAGAGGAGAAGACGTTAGAAATTGTGGAAAAACATGTCCCAAAGATACAACAAAGAGGAAAGAGAAGCAGGTTCGAAAGACAAAAGAGGGCATTGTTCCGAAAGAGAAAAAGAGTGACTGCAAAATTAAGTAATTGTAAAGATAACAACATCAGAAAAATATTAAATGATAAACTACAAAGTATCGATGTCGTCATACAGGAACAAATCGAGAAGCATACAGAAAAAGAAGAAGATGACGCTATAGAAGCGATAAAGGTTAATTCAAAGTACTTCTATAATTTCGCAAAAAGAAAGTCGAAAAACCAAGCGACTATCGGACCTTTAAAAAATGAGAACAGTGATTTATCTGATGATCTAACAGAAGTATCTGAAATATTAAAAGCTCAGTATGAATCATCTTTCAGTATCCCAAAAACTGACAAATTGATTTGCGATAGAAACGCGTTCTTTGAAGAAGAACCACAAGGGGAAAGTATAACGGATTTCGACTTTACGACGGATGATATTACACAAGCCATAGGGAAACTAAAAACACACTCAGCGAGGACCGGATAAATGGAATGCCACACTGATCAAAAACTGCAAGAATGCAATCGCTGAGCCCCTATACTGGATATGGAGACAATCATTAGACACGGGAAAAATACCGGGCATCCTGAAGAGCGCGAACATAGTCCCAATATATAAAGGAGGAGATCGATCCCAGGCCAAAAACTATAGGCCAGTGTCGCTTACATCTCATCTCACTAAAATATTTGAAAGAATAGTTAGACAGAAAATCTATGACTTTTTGGAAACTCAGAAAAAATTCAATGATAACCAACACGGGTTTCGATCAGGCAGATCATGCCTATCACAACTAATGGAACACTACAACAACATTATTGATTCACTTGAAAGTAATAACAACTATGATGTACTGTACACAGACTTTGCTAAAGCGTTCGACAAGTGTGACCACGGAATCATAATACATAAACTGAAATATATGGGAATAACAGGAAAAGTAGGGAAATGGATATATAATTTCCTTAGTGAGCGGAGGCAAGTCGTTACAGTACAAGGAGTATCTTCATCAGAATCAGAGGTCCTCAGCTCAGTACCACAAGGAACAGTATTAGCTCCACTACTCTTCATAATCATGCTAACTGACATAGATGAGGACGTTACCAGAGACAGCACAGTAACATCCTTTGCGGATGACACAAAGATCAGTAGAAAAATAAGAAACCCAGAAGACATAGGATCTCTACAAACCGACATAAACAAAATCTACAAGTGGACTGAAGACAACAATATGAAGTTTAACACCGAGAAATTTCAGCTATTACGGTACGGAAAAAGAGAAGACCTAAAGTGCATGGAATATTATACCCCAAATGGACAGGAAATTCAGAGGAATTCCAGAGCAAAAGATTTAGGGGTTGTAATGACAGATGATGCGAAATTTGAAACACAAAATAAGATAGCAGTAAACAGAGCAAAGAGAATAACGGGTCAGATATTGAGAACCTTTAAACGAAGGGATAGGAATGTAATGATTCCTCTACTGAAAACCCTGATCATACCCAAATTAGAATACTGCTCGGTCCTAACTTCCCCATATAAAAAAGAAGACATTAGACAGCTGGAGGGGATCCAAAGAAGCTTCACAGCCAAGATCAATAGGTGCAAAGAACTAAATTACTGGGAAAGGTTACGAGAACTAGACCTATATTCACTGGAAAGGAGAAGAGAGAGATACACCATTATTTACACTTGGAAAATAATGGAGAAACTAGTCCCTAATCTTACTCTGAATCCCATAACTCCCCAAACAACGATGGAAAGTAGAAGCGGTAGACTGTGTCGTATTCCCAAATTGAAGGCGAGACAGGGAACATCCTTAACCCTGAAAGAAAATAGTTTTGTAGTGAGAGGACCTAAACTGTTTAATCAGTTGCCCAAAGGCCTAAGAAACACGAAGGGAGTTGCAGTGGAAATCTTCAAAAGAAGACTAGACGCCTGGCTCAGAACAATCCCCGATGAGCCGGGCGTACCTGGCTATGTGAGGTGGAGAGCGCAAGAATCCAACTCACTACTTCACCAGGCCAACTCGAGAGGAGGGGCGACAAGCTTGACCTTCGCGAAATGAGAAATCATCGCGCGGAACCTTTGTAAGGTTGTAAGGTAAGGTAATAAAGATCCCTTTTGTGGAGTGACACGCTTGACCTTCGCCGGGATGAACAATCAGGGGGGATGCTAAACAAAGGTTGCCGAGAAAGTAGAACTTTTTTAATGCATGAAGGATGGGCTAGGGGTAATGATGTAGTAAGTTTTAGATGCTGCATGGTTTTTATATAAAGTTTAACACTGATAAAATTCAACTGTTACGGTACGGAAAAGGGGAGGATCTAAAATTCAATGAAATAGAAAAGAAGATCCCCGATGATCCGGGTGTACCGGTGAGATAGAGAGTAAAAGAAATCAACTCACTACTTCACCAGGCCAACTAGATCTATTGTAGTAGTATTCCCCGTTAAACTGTAGGTCTAGGACGGGGTGAAAAGCTTGACCTTCGACGGAATGAGCATTTCGGGTATTTTTCTCTTTTTTGCAATAAAAAGAAATGTTGTTTTGAAGTCATTTTGTATAAAGGATGAATAAGAAAATGCTGGGTGCTGGATTCCCCACTAAACCGTAGGCTTAGGGCGGGATGAAAAGTTTGACCTTCGTCATAATGATCAATTTGGGTAGGTCCAGATACTCCGTTAAACTGTAGATCTAGGGTGGGGTGAAAAGTCTGACTTTCGTCAGAATGATCAATTCGTGTAGGTCCGGATTCTCCGTTAAACTGTAGGTCTTGGTGGATTAGGTCGACTGGCTTATTTCGAATTGTGTTCGTATATATTTTGCTATTGGGTCGTTGCATGCATCTGATTATATATATATATATATATATATATATATATATATATATATATATATATATATATATGTGTGTGTGTGTATATATATATATATATGTATATATATATGTGTGTGTATATATATATATATATATATATATATATATATATATATTATATGTGTGTGTGTGTGTATTTAATAATAGAGGATTTATTCGGGTAGGTCCAGATTCTCCGTTAACTGTAGGTCTAGGTTGGGGTGAAAAGTTTGACCTTCGTCAGAATGAACAATTCGGGTAGGGCCGGATTCTCCGTTGAACTGTAGAACAAGTGTGGAATGAAAAGCTTGACCTTTGACGGAATGATCAAATCGTGTATTTTTTTTCTTTCTTGGAATAAAAAGAAAAGTTGTTTTGAAGGCATTTTGTATAAGAGATGAATGAGAAAATGCTGGGGATGCTGGATTCCACGTTAAACCGTAGGTCTAGGACAGGGTGAAAAATTTGATCTTCGTCAGAATGAACAATTCGGGTAGATCCAGATTCACTGTTAAACTGTAGGTCTAGGGTGGGGTGAAAAGTTTCGCCTTCGTTAGAATGAAGAATTTGGGTAGGTTCGAGTTTGTATATTATTATTTTTTATTATATATTTTCTCCCCGTTCGTAATTCTTATGCTATTATTATTTTTGATTGTATATATTCCTTCGCTTGTATAGGAATGTATATTTATTTTCAATATATTTCGTGAGATTGGATCCAATAACTTGTCTAAATAAACAGAGTGATGTAATGGTGTTTTATTTAATTCTTTTGGAGGTATATGTAAACGTTATTATTATTTAATTATACCAAATGGTTGGTTAGGCCTTCTAAGTCAACTGGCGAGTTATGCCAACTGGCGGTTTAAGCCAGCTGACGGGGACAAACGCACACAAATGCACGTACACCTCTGACTACGATTATGCCAATCCAATAATTCGTCTAAATAAACAGAGTGATGTGGTGGTTTTTTTTTAATTCTTTTCGTTGTATATATAAACGTTATTATTTTTATTTAATTATACCAAATGGCTGGTTAGGCCTTCTAAGTCAACTGGCGGGTTAAGCAAACAGGCAGATTAAGCCAGATGACGGATTATGCCAATCCAGTAATTCGTCTAAATAAAGAGTGATGTGATGGTGTTTCATTTAATTCTTTTGGTTGTATATATATATATATATATACACGTTATTATTATTTAACTATATCAGATGGCTGGTTAGGCCTTCTAAGTCAACTGGCGGGTTAAGCCAACTGGCGGATTAAGCCCGCTGACGGATTATGCCAACTGGTGGAGAGCCAGAATGCATGTTTTATTTAAATGAATAGCGCAATCTGGCAACTCAGACAGTTAAGCCAACTGGCTGATTAGGATCTTATAAGTCAGCGGGAGCTCGGATGAACTCTCAATATGCGCTTGGCAGCAGCCAAGCGAACACCCCTCTCTCCTTCTCCTCTCTCTCTCTCTCTCTCTCTTAGGTTAGGTATACCCCTTTTGGGGGTGAGGCCGTCTCACTTTATCCCCTAAAGAGATCTCCCCAAGCGGGAGTTCATTGCAACTTGGGGGATAACTCCGCCCCCAAGTTGCATAACCCCTTGTTGCTCTTGCAACAACCCCTCCCCTTTTGTTGCATAGCCTCTTGCAACATTCCCCTCCCCTTTTTGCATAACCTTATGCAACATTGATCAACATTTGCAATTGCATTGCACCATATAACGATGTGTACAGGTTTTGAAAACAATGCGTCTCTATCTTTAATAACTTTAAGCATAAACAGTTTGACCACACCCTGTGGGACCACTTATACTACATGTTAATGGACTTGTGAACTTGAATTTTTCGAGAAACTACATCTTTTCCGTGGTTGCTCTTATTCAATGCTTTTACCAAATATAAAGATTTTTAAAAAGTCCTTCCTTATTATTCCCTAACCTTCTTTTATTCTTCTTTTCCAGAAGGATGAATGGTGCCCCGAACCAGCACGAACTGGTAGAGCTTGATGATGTTCCAGAAAGAACTCGAGATGCCTCACTGGAACCCTCAAATTCATTGGCTGATGGTCGGCGGGATCGTGGGAAGACGGACTTGAGCATCTAGCCAGGAGTCTTTCACCTCCGCAGGAGTTAAACGTATGTTGATAGAGGATTCTGAAAACCCTCCACATCAGATATGCCTTCAAAGCGTCCAAGATTCGAGTTGTACAACTCTGAGGACACTATGTCGCCACTAACACTAACTCCTCCGTCACCACACCCACATGCATCAGAGAACTTAAATGGATCTGTGTCACATCAACCTTCCACATCCTCCGAGCACTCGAAGACCCTTCTAACGTGTATACAACCCACACAGAAACGACAACTCGTCCTTCAAACGAGGGTTCATCAATCAAACTGTTACGCAGTGTAACAGACGCATACTCGTTAGGAACAGACATAGCGTTAGGGTCGATCTACGGATCGCTTATGCTGAGGGCCTCGAACACAGATTTTGCATCGTAGTTCGGCGCATCGTCGAATACGCCATTCAACGTAATGAGTGGCGGGAGGCACGGGTGAGATTGGCTCTTGAATTTTAACCTAATGGTGAGGATGGTGATTTGTCCTGAGTAGTTATACCCTACAAATGTCTGGTTGAGGAAGATATTACTGCATCCTCTCATTGAAAAATCGAAACAGAATTTTAGGAGAACACGTGTTCCGTGTTGAGGGCCATGACGGTACACCGAACACTTTAAACTTTAATTCACGAGATATTTACAGACAACACACAAACATCGGTCGTGGTTGCGTTTTTATGGCTGTACTTTTAGTGCAAATGATCGGTGTTCTAAACATGGTAACCAGAAACATTTGTTTAGTTACGGTTATAGATCGTGCGCGTACATTTCCTGTCGTCTTAATTTTGACTATAATATGGGTTCTGAAGAATTAATGAAGGTGGAACAACAGATGAGAGTACGAATTGTTGTGTTTGGATTGGATAGGTGAGGCAGGAGGACGTATGTTTTAAAGAGCTGTGTGAGAGATCGAACAAGGCCTTTGCTCATTTTAGGCTTGTCAGGAGTAACCTACCTTCCTATTCGTCATATTAGAGTCCTTTAGGTTAACTATGACTAAAGCCGCAAGTATAGACGTCATCACGATTTGTGTAAGGGGTACCTTGAGTGAAGAATAACTTCTACTGTAAAGCATTGTAAGTGTTATCATATGGTATGCGCTCAGTGTAAAAGCTCAAGATGTGTAAGCCGTGTGGGTGAAGCTGAGAAAGGAGATTGTAATGAATGTAGAAGGATGTTTTTCAGTAATGAATGATAAAGATTTGCGAATATGGAATGCTTCATACGATGAATGAAGGGGGACAGTTCAAGCATGGATGCGATGAAATTCATTGCCCTACGTGTAATGAGAAGTATAAGGCGGATGGGGTGAAACATGTCTGCTTCATGAAAGATGTTCAACCTAAAAACCTAAAAACAAACTAGGCAAAATAGAAATGGACTTAAAGCAAACATTCATATATAAGATAAAGGAGGAGGAAAGCAAGGTAGCAGAAAACAAAAAATAACCCAAAATACGCCTACACTTTTGCAAAAAGGAAAATGCAGTGTAAAGAGAGTATTGGTCCGTTGATAGACGAGGAGGCCAAACACACAAATGACACCAAAAAAATGAGCGAACTGCTTAAGGAACAATAATAACTGTGTTTAGCACAACTAAGTCCGAGATGAAAGTAGAAAACCACAGACGAATTTTTCGACATTTATACAAATCAACCAAGAACAAATTCTGGCGCAAACCTATTAATGGACTTACAGTTCTAGTAACGAGATGTTATTAAGGCTTTATTACAGATGAGAGCCAATTCGGCACCAGGGCCAGACACATGGAGTGCCTCGTTTCTGAAGATATGTAAAGAGAGTATTGCCAAACCGTTATACATACTAGAGAGGAAATCACTTCAAACAGGACAAATTTAACTTCCTTTAATTAAAGAACGCGAACATTGCCGCCTCATTTAAAGGTGGTAATAGAGCAATACCCAAGAATTATTGGCCAGTAGCTCTCATCTCCCACCTTATTATGTGCTTCGAACTTATAATTAGAGGCAAAACTTTTTCGCTTTTCTGTATCTACCTGAAGAGGATGCCAGTGGGCATCGAAACTGTTATGGAAGTAAACTCCGTCTATTACTGTGGGTTTTATTGTCGCGTATAATTAGAGGCAAAGTACCTATATGAAAAGAACTTATACAACCCAAATCAACATGGCTTCAGGACTGGAAGATCATGCCTATCACAATTATTAAACTCCAGGAGAAATATTGGAAACACTGTGTCGAGGACAAAACATAGATGTAATATATAATGACTTTGCTAAAGCCTTCGATAAATGTGGCCATGGAACTATAGCACACAAACTTAAAAATAGAGGAATTACTGGAAAGCTAGGAAGATAGATATTTAATTTCTTGACGCAAAGAACACAAAGAGTGGTGGTAAATGGAGTCAAATCGGAAGTCTCGGAAGTAGAGAGCTCTGTCCCACATGTGACAGTACTAGCTCCCTTGCTGTTCATAATAATAATTGCAGATATTGATGCAAATATCAATGACAGTATTGTATCATGTTTCGCAGATGGCACAAAAATATGCAAGGAAATACTGAACGAAGGTGACATAGAAAAATTACAAAACGACATTTGAAACATTATTCCAGAGGGCATAAGACAACAATATGAAGTTCAACGAAGGAAAATTCCAACTTCTAAGATATGGTAATAACAAGGAGCTACAGCATAAATGTTACAAAACTCTGCAAGCCAGACAGATAACACTAAATCCACAAGTAAAGGATGTTGGAGTAATAATGTCATCGGATGCAGAATTCAAAGAGCACTATAATATCAAATTTTCAACGGCTGAAAAAATAATGGGAAGTATCTGGAGAAACTACCGCGGCAGAGAAGCAAACATCATGCTCAAATTTTGGAAGAGTCTAGTCCTATCAATAATTGAGTATTGCTCAGTACTCACAAGCCCGTACAGGAAACGAGACATTGCGAACATTGAAGCTATACAAAGGACTTTTACGTCTAAAATAGAGGAAACAGAAGGTGAAGACTACTGGTCCCGACGACTACAATCCCTGAAACTCTACTCTCTCGAAAGAAGGCGCGAGCGGTACACAATAATATACATATGAAAAATGCTTCAGGACTTTGCCCCTAACCTTAGGAATGAAATAGGAACAAACTGAATTGATTGAAGAGGCAGATTTTGTACTATCCAGCTGTGGTGGGACAGGGGCCCATGAAAACGAGGATGGAAAATACCCTCAGAATACGAGGCCCAAAGCTTTTCAATGCCTTATGAAAAGAAGTGAGGAATCTCCAGCACACCGACCTGAATAATTTCAAGAACCAACTGGACAGATTCCTGTGCAAAGTCCCTGACCAACTATGCGTGGCTGGCTACGAGGGAAGGAGGAGATCAGACAGCAATTCCCTCCTTCACCAAATCTTGCAAATGAAGCGGGATGCTGCAGAAGGGTCGACCGCAGGTCGATACTGAGCCGTCGTTCGAACTCGCATAAAGTACCGTATTTTTCGCCTCATAAGACGCTACTTTTTTCCTGAAAAACGTCTCCAAAAATTACTTCAGGGCTCATATGTTATTGTTTTGTTTCATGTTCTTTTAATAAAGTTATGGGAATATATTTTTTGTCAGGTTGATAAATCTTCGAAATATTTTTTTTCCCAAATATTCTTTGCTAAATATAGGGTGCGTCTTACCACTTGTAGCGTCTTATGAGGCGTAAAATACGGTATATGTATTTACTGGTACTTTTTTATCTTTTCAGACTTTCGCTGATATGGCATGAAGACTGCTTAAATCACCATGACATATTTTGCTATATATGTTGCAGCTTTGTTACAAAGAAATAGGCAGAACATTACAGACTTTTTCAGGAAAGTGTATGATGCCTACTTTGGAATGAAACTGGGAGACCAAAACAAATCATGGGCTCCTCACAAAGTTCGTCGTTCATGGATTGAATCCTTGAGACAGTGGAGCCAAGGAAAGAAAAAGTCCATGCATTTTGGAATTCGTATAGTCTGGCGTGAACCCAAGAACCATGGAGATGACTTGTTATTTTTGTTTGTGCAACGTAAAAGGTTACAACACTAGAAATAAACAAAACATTTCTTATCCTGATCTTCCATCTGCATTGAGACCTATACCACATGGACCCAATATGCCGATTCCTTCCGCACCACAAACTCTTGATTGATTCATGTCAGACTCTGAATCTGATGCTGGTAATGAAGAAAATGATACCAAGTACTACGAACCAGAAAATTTCAGTCGTGAACCAAAACTTTTCACACAAAGTGAACTAAATGATCTGGTGAGAGACTTGGATCTGCCGAAAGATTCTGCAGAAGTTCTGGGATCCAGACTCCAAGCCAAGAACTTGTTTTCTCCAGGGACATCCTTTTCTTGGTACAAAAACTGAGAGGCAGAATTTGTTCCATATTTTTCCCAGGAAGGTCCACTGGTCTATTGTGGTAACATTGCTCGACTAATATGTAGCTTAGGAACTAGCTTAGGATCTTTGTCATGCTCCAAATTGTGTTCCGCAATGCTACTGACAGATTCGAACTCTGTAGAGATACTGATGGTGCTCATGTAGAATCATATGCTTCAGTATTCATTAAATGTATGCCTTCTATTATATTGTTATTGAATTTTACCCTTTTTGCTACGTTTTCACTGAAATAGATAGGGAATTTATAAACACCATGTACTCCTCTCCCAAATTTAACTAATTAACAATGGCTGCCTCTGACTTTTGTGAAATGGTACTCTGTAAAATGTAATGAATATTCGACGTCCTTCCTTTCACGCGTCTATTGAAGATTTAAAATGGCCTTAATTCATGCAAAGTTGACCAACCAAGATTCTCAAGTGCTTTATGGTTATTTTAACGACACTGTCATTGGAATTCGTAATGCTAAGGATGTCTTGGAGTATGTGTCGAATTTTAGCTGCGTCAAAGAATACAACGATAGCGAAGTGAAGAACCGGACGCTCGATGAAGAAAAACAAAGACTCTGGACGAATGGTACGACAAAACTTATTGTCATGTTACATATCACCAATTATACTCCTGCAACAAAAAACGCCAACCTAGTGATCATGGACAATTTAAAATATTTTTACCACCACATCAACGTTTATCGCGATCAGGTGATTAGTCATGTCATAGCTAAAGGCCTGTGTATCGTTTTAATAGACCTTAGTGACGAGTACCTTTTGTCTCCGAGAGTAGAAAGGTATGGGTACGGCTATTTATCGAACAGAGATCCTCAGTATTAATTCATTTACTACTGAATCATTTAACGTGTTAAATAATTTTGTGTATGTACGCTTTTCCCCACCGAAACTGCATTTTTATGTTGGTGCATATCCCTATATGTTTCATCTAGTGCTAGTAGTATGATGGCAAAATGTATGAGGAAGTTGGGGTGCTTTTAATCCAGCCCCTGGAGGGGCCCCCTAAAGGCCTCGCCTTCGTTATGAGGAGCCCCCTTTACTTAAGTTCTTAACCTATTTATGGGGTCCCACCTTCCTTAATGAAGGGCATTTTCCCCTTGAGGGCCCCCTGCGGGGCCCCATCCTCCTTGAAAAATAAAATTTAAAAAAATTAAAATTTAAAAAATTAAATTAAAAAAATTAAATTTGAAAAAGGATTCGTCTTCTTGACCTTCCTTTAAAAAATTAAATTTAAAAAAGTAAAATTTAAAAAAATAAATTTAAAAAAGGAATCTTCACCTTCCTTCAAAAAAAAAAGCATCATAACCTTTCACGAGAAAAAATCCATCTGTCCTGTCGGGGTTCTTTCATGGTTTCATGAAACAAACAAACAAACATTCGAGTACTTTATGTTCCGGTTTGTTGCCCCGATAACTCCAACACCATATTATCTCTTCAATTGTATTATCGCTTTCGTAATTGCATACATCACAAATTAGAAACAGACTAAACATGTTTTAAATCAATAACATTTTCTTTGATTAATATTTGTATTATATGAAGTTAAATGAAAAAAGTTAAATAAATTTAAATTAAAACATTTTATTTTCAATTATAGGGGTAACTTTTGATTATCCAAATTAAATTTCATTTATTCTACATTAACATAAAATGATGCGATATGAAATGAACTGAAAAGGCTTATTGGTAGACTATACCCCATATGATAAAAATTATTAAGCTACAGTATGTAGTTTAGCCAACATAATTATTAATATTTATCATCAATCACCATCTTAAACATTATTCTTTGTCTATATATATATATATATATATATATATATATATATATACATACTGTATATTTGATAAGTTTACTGATTCAATGTAAAATAGCTGTATATTTCTTTCTTAACTACGCTGATTATAATTGGTAACTCAGTTCACATTCTTGCCAGATTTTCCAGGTTAGTTAATTAATAATATTCAATTTAAAACGTATGTAAATTTTTCTAGTAATTTAACTGTGACGAGAAGTAGTTAATTACACTGGTCAACAAATTTTAAGGAATTTTTTGTATCTTTAATGAAAGTAGCCGATTCTTATGTATTTTTGCATGCTGAATTTGAAAATGATAGTGAAATTGTTTAATTAGTTCGCGTTTTTAAGATATCATGGTAATTATTGTGTAAGTACTGGTAAAAATTTATCCCACAACATATATGTATTTTAAGGAGCACACTCACTTCAATGTCGTTTCCTCTTGGCCTGTCTCTTGTACTCTGACTGTGTAGTGTCTCTTATTACTGACCAGCAGAAATCAGCCAGCATAGATGAATTCCACTTGCCCTGGTAACGTTTCTCAAGAGCTGAAATCTGCTGATGAAAACGTTCCCCATGTTCGTCACTTACTTCACCAAGGTTTGCCGGGAAAAAGTCGAAATGGGAATGGAGGAAATGAATTTTTAGAGACATGTTACATCCCATTCTTTGGTACGCCTTCAACATATTATCCACCAATTCATCTGCATTTGGAGCTCTGTTGTTTCCAAGGAAATTTTGCGACACTGACTGGAACGAGACCCAAGCTTCTTTTTTCTGCGCCCTCCAAAAGTGTCTCGAAATGTTCATCTTTCATCAGATTTCGTATATGAGGACCAACAAATATGCCTTCCTTGATTTTTGCCTCACTGAGTCGAGGGAACTTCTGGAAAAGATACTTAAATGCCTTTCCATCCTTATTGAGTGCCTTCACAAAATTTTTCATAAGCCCTAACTTAATATGTAACGGTGGTAGAAGT
Source organism: Bathynomus jamesi (assembly GCA_023014485.1). Taxonomy (NCBI): domain Eukaryota; kingdom Metazoa; phylum Arthropoda; class Malacostraca; order Isopoda; family Cirolanidae; genus Bathynomus; species Bathynomus jamesi. Next base: position 46,609 of record JAJOZX010005538.1, on the reverse strand, counting down.
ATTTTGCTTGGCTCTACTAATGGCTCGCACGAAACGTTTTCACACCTGGCACTAAACGTTCTCTTAGAGGCCATTCCTTCCTTTCATAATGCTGTGACCTAGCACGGCTGTCCCACTCGCAAAGGAAGCAGCAGTACTTCGTGTAACCCTGCTGGAGACCAAGTAACATGCCGACCACTTTCAAATCACCACATATGCTCCATTTGTGAGCGTTGTAGTTTATGTGGTGAAGCAGATATTGCATATTTTCATATGTCTCCTTCATGTGGACAGAATATCCAATTGGAATGGCAGCTTTTTCGTTTTTGTTATGAAGTAGTACAGCCTTAAGGCTTAGCTTAGAGGCATCAATGAACAACCTCCATTCGTCATCTCTGTATGTTATATTAGAGCATTCATTAAACCAACAACATCTGTACACACCACGAAGTCACCATGTTTGATGAAGAAAGTCTCCAACGTGGATTGCCTAGTGCGGTACATGGATATTTGGACATCATCATGAAGAAGATGCCACTGTTGAAGGCGTGAGGCGAGCAATTCTGCCTTAGACTTCGGTAAGTCCAAATCTCTGATGAGGTCATTCAGTTCGTGTTGGGTGATTTTATGCGGTTCTGTAGACAGTTCACTGGGCACAAAGTCGGTATCTTGTGATGTTGTGGGATGTGCAATGTCTTCATCTGTACTCGTTACAGGATGCTCTTCGTCATCCAAATCGAGGGTGTCTGAGGAGGTAGGAGGATTGGGCACAGGTATGTCTTCGTTATGGGGCACAGGTCGAATGGCGGATGGAACATTAGGATACTTGAGGGTCCATTTTTTCTTCTTACTAATTCCACGTAATGGCGGAACCATGCAGAATAAACAGTCATCCACGTGGTTACTTTGTTCCCTCCACACGACGGGGATGCCGAAGCCCATTGACCTCGGTTTCCCATTGTACCACTCAAGTAATGTAGTTGCACATGTAATGCAGCATATATGCGGCGCCCACGTTTTGTCCTGATCTCCTAATTTGCACTTAAAATAAAGGTGGTACGCTTTCTTGATGGCAGGTGTTGACGTCTTCTTTTGCGATTTTAATGTTACTTTGCCGCAAATATAGCAAAAGTTATTTGAGTCATTAACGCATTTACGTGGCATTTTGCTTATAACGTCAATGAGAAACTGATCGCAAGATTACGCTTTAACACGCACTACACTCTATATGTCATGAAGTAACCACAGGTGCAAATTACGAGGAAACACTACAAAAGCACTATGTCAAAATGTGAAATAACGTGTCACCACAACAAGCGTCACTCTAGAACTGAGCTAAAGGGATTTACGATGTACTCAAGATGGCGCCAGACAACGAGGTTGCCAAACGAGCACATTCTACAGTGTTGCCATATGTTATGCTTCAATGATATATTCATTTCAATTGGGAAATAATGAAAACAGGGCACCCGTGTATCTTCTAAACGCGAACCAATCATGCAAAATGAAGGTCATTTTCGGATTCAGCGACGTCGAATTACTAAAGAAATGATGGTTTCATCGAAGATACATTTTGGCTGTTGATTAGTGTTATTAGTGTTACCAACTTTTGGCTATAAACTACACAGGTCTGCGAATGAGAAATTTGTAAAATCAGTTTTCATACTAATAGTTGATTTTATATAAATCAAATACTCTGATTTCGAATAAGGCATGCATTTTACTATCACGTAAGGAATTTCAGGAAACTGGAAGGGAAAAACAGCTACATAAATAAATATTATTTATTTCAATTTACATTAGGTACATATTTCGTTTTGTTATGCTATTTACAAATGCATACAACTTTAAAAAGAAAGAATGCTATTAAAGTCAACCACATAGCCATCTTTATCTAGTTTTCTTGCGGCCTATGCAATAGTCCTTTTCTTTTATGTAATAATTCTGTAGCACCCATTTCAACATCCAGCAGTAAGCAGTCGTCATGCCGACGTCACACCTTCATTGATAACTCGTTAGTTTTTATCAAAATTAAATTGAATCATTTTTAATAAAAACTACTTACATGTGTAATATGAAATATGACATTTTGTGAACTTCTGTACGTAGTGTCAAAAAACTAATATTTTTTTCGGAATCAGCATGCAAAATTACTATACAGGCGATACATTATTTCGAGCAACAAAAACATCTACTAGTCATTATTATGCATTCACATTCAGAGATAGCTGCAGACATGCCTCCTCTATAATGTTTCAAATGTAAATTTAATTTCAAAGCGTTTTATCATGTAACATTGGAGGATATATTTTAAATATTTTTACTCGAAATGAAAAGAGTTGATTTTTCCTACTGCCACTAATCCATCATTTTTGACGAATACCTAATTTAATTTTTCATTCATTTATAACACGAATTTCATTATACGTGAATTTAAAACAGAAGCGTATTTATAATGCAGAATGTGTAGGCGAAAACACGAAATATAATATCTCTATAAGTAAACGTTCATTTTAAAATTATTGAAATATGCAAGATTGAAAATTGATTAATTCATCAGTCTCATTTATAATAGTGTTACATTAAATGCTGCAAAAAGTCGTTTTCTATGTATATTATAATAGAGAAAACGGAATTTTGACTAATGAGAAGAATAGCAGCAAAATAAATATATTTGTTTAGGATCATTCTATAATTTTAAAACATTACTTGTAAGCAATTAGTTTCACTGATTAATATAATTTCTTTTCATCAGTTTACTAATACCCATTTTCAACAACTTTCCGGAATTATACAAACAGACAGGGATTGCGAAATTTCCATAGCGTTATATTCCATTATAATACGTTATAATACGTTTCAAAACGTCTGGAATATAAGTTGCTGGTTATACTTATCTGTACATTGAAGGAAGAGCCCTTAATTTATCGTTGCAAAGAAACATGACTGGATATATAAAAAGCATTAATTTTTCTCATTAACAAACTATGAATTCTGCTGGTATGCATTAGCCAAACTACATAACGAAGTACACACCGAATTGAAATTATGGCGAAATACGGCAACTATCTATGCATTGCAACACAGCGAGATACAACTATTTAAGGCCATGCTCTAATCATAAACTTCATTCTTCATGCAATTTTCACAGCAGAAAGTTTGTTAACACTTCACTTCCTCTACCAGTTTGTGAGTATTTTAAACTTTTTAGCATGTTAAATGTTAAGCATTATTTTTTAAGGATAGGCTTTGAGTGAAATTCATTCTAGATGTTCGAATGCTTTCTGGTTCACGAATAAAATATATATATATATATATATATATATATATATATATATATATATATATGCACTAAAATCACAAAATAACACGTGATCTTATTAATAAGCAAACAACCACAGGGAAAAGGAAACACAAAGTCCGAGCGCTTTCGTGATATATTCACATTATCCTTGATAATGTGAATATATCACGAAAGCGCTCGGACTTTGTGTTTCCTTTCCCTGTGGTTGTTTGCTTATATATATATATATATGTATATATATATATATATATATATATATATATATATATATATATATATATATATTATGTTGCAGTTATCAGTTATCTACAAAATATCGGTCTATATTCAAACTAATAATTTGGCTATTACATAATACTATAGTGTCATACTACATAAGAAATTTTAGTCTCTCTTCAGCAAAGAGTCGCTCGGAGTTTAGAAACGGTTTCATTTTTAGAGAAATTAAAGACTTTTAATATTTTAACTCACATCACTTTCAATGATAATTTGAAAATATTTGCAATAAACCGACTTAATTTCGTGTCTAACGTTTTAAATAAGCTGCAGATATTTTCTACAGTTAAATTATTACGCTGTCAACCACCATTGCCTTTGGTGGGTTTGCAAAATTAAAAGCCTGATCAAACTGTATGTTCGTGACAATGTAATTTGAAGAATATTAGCGAAAGAGATGCAAATTAACTGTATAACGCAGCAAAACAATTTTATATCTTGAAATTACATAGGAACAATCCTGAACTATAAACTATATATATATATATATATATATATATATTAGTGATGTAAGTCACATCCGCATCCGCATTCGCGGAACATCCGCACATTTTCTCGCATCCGCATCCGCATCCGCACTTTGGACTGCGGATGTCGTGCGGATGTGGACCGTTGAGATAAAACGTCATTAATAAGCGGAAATTATCAAATTCCACTATATTAATAGAACTAGTTCATTGTGCGCAAAAGTGATGCAAGCGACAAGACGAGAGGCTGTTCTTGTATGAAGTTACTCTCTTGCAACCTACTTAGATCCACGTTACAAAGCTAAGTTATTTTCACCTAGTACATTAGAACGAGTTAAATCATCACTTGGCAAAGCAGTTGAAGAGTTTCAATCTCTTGAATCTGTCGCTTCGCCACCCACCAAAAGAGTAAAAGTTTCAGTGACAGAACCAACACCTTCAACAAGCAAATCTATCACAGAATCTGTCTCTCAGTTTCTTGAGTCAAGCAGCAATGACGAGACCTACGCGATGTCAAAAGATGTAGTAAAAATGATCGAGAGCTATCACCAAGAAAAACGCCTGGTTGCATGTGACAATGCTATTAGTTGGTGGAAAAATACGCAGAATATCTATCCATACTTGAGTAAACTTGCAAGGAAACATTTAGCCTGTCCTCCAACAAACGTACCAAGCGAGAGATTATTTAGCAGTGCTGGATTAATATATGATGAAAAGAGAAACAGACTGGCAGCAGAAAAGGCAGAAAAATTAATGTTCCTTAAGCATAACCTTCCTGTAATTAAGTTTGAACATTAAACGATGAACATCTTAGTTTACTTTATTTTAATTACTCATTTATAAATATGCCTAATAAAACTTTAAAATTAATATAAATAGTTATCAAGCTAATTAAAGATCTCTTTCTATAAGGGTGGAGGTTGGGGAAAGAGGACAAAATATAACGAATTTATTTGCAGACGAATTCACTAATTGATTTCTATATTAGTTAGATGCTTGATATTATTTTATATGTACAGAGAAAAGTACAGCAATTATTGTACAATTAATCAATTATACTACATTATTGCTACAGCTCTCTCTATATAATAACTTATTATATACGTTAAACACAACAAATCTCGAATATATCCTAAAAAATAACGAAAATGTAGACATCCGCATCCGCATCCGCATCCGCGGATGTTGAAATCAAACATCCTCATCCGCATCCGCGGATGTGAAAAAAATGACATCCGCTACATCACTAATATATATATATATATATATATATATATATATATATATATATATGATACACACAGACCGTGCATGGAACAAAGAACTCTTCTAGGATAATTAAATCCACTATAGTCCGAATAAGTAATATATATATATATATGGGAAATGAAATAAGAGAACGAGACAGTCTGAACAATGTGGGCATACGTTTAGATTAGTTTTGATTTTCGTCACTAATGCTTAAAAGATAAAAATAAGAATTGTAAATGAAAATGAAAAGGTTTATTGGTAGACCATATGACATATTATTAATACAATGACAGTTCATATACTAAGGATAGAAATATATACATTTGATTAGAAATAATACTGTAATGTCGAAGTTAAGTGGAGCCACAGAAAGACGTTTTCGTACCAAGAATTCCAAAGCTTAGAGGGTAAATGGCAGGACTCGTGGATAGCTTGGATGAGCGGGTTGGTTGATTTTAATTCTTTGCATTAGACTTGTAGTCTTGTTATGTCCGGGAAGCTCGGGGCATTGCGGGTAGCAAGCATTTGCGAAGCTGTGCATTATGTAAGAGCAAAAAGACCTGTTGTACAGCAAATTTAGAGGTCTGCCAGATCCTTTTTTATAATTTACCCACAGTTGCTGTCCGTATATATTACAGCAGAATGTACGAAAGAGAGTGTCTTTAGCTTCACTTGTACAGAATCGAGAGTTCCTTATGATCATATTCGCTTTAGCACACAGACTTCGAGATTGTTTTCTTATAACCGAGTCATCACTCAAGGAGCTGGTAATAGTTTGACCCAAATACTTAAACTCTTCTACTACCTCAATTACTTCACCATTCATTTTAAACATTATATCAGCTAGCTGATTACAGCTTTTAGGATGAAATTGCATAACCTTAGTTTTGTAACATTAAAAAGAATATCATGTTTCTGCGAATACACTTCGCAGACTTTTAGTAGCCGATCCATACCTTTAACAGAGGGACTTATTATCACCATATCATCGGCGTAAACTAAGTTATTTATCCTTGTGTTATCTATACAACGACCCACTGTTATCTCATTAAGTGAAGCAATTAATCCGTAAATATATACATTAAACAGCATAGGGGAGAGCAAGGAACCTTGTCTCACCCCGCAAAAGGTGCCAAAACACTCGGATAGTACATTGACCCACCTAACAGTGAAAGATTGGTGGGAATACCAAATTTCAATAAATTTAATATGTGTATGGGAACCTTCCTGTCTTCTAGTTTTGCAAATAAAATATTGTGGCTCACCCTATCATATGCATTACTTATATCTAGGAAACAGCTATAAATAGTTGAATTACTGTCAATGTATTTAGATATTGTTTCTTTAAGTACATAGATACACAGGTCAGTTGAGTGGAACCTTTTAATGCCAAACTGTTTAGATGTCCATAGGAGATCATTTAATCGGAGTAACAAGAGTTTTTCTAGTAGTTTCGAGAAGCAGCAATCGATATAGCCAAATAATATCACCAACAAAGAATATTCTGTGTTAATTATATTACTATAACATAAAATATATAGTTTTCCGTGTCACAGTACTATATTGTTCTTTCATCCAATATTTCTAGGAAACGTTGGGTACCACAAACAATCAAGACATGGACGTCCATCAAAATTTACTTGACACACTTGTACGGTATCAGGACAAAATCCCCCCGTGGACAAAATCCCCTCGCGGACAAAATCCCCCATGGACAAAATCCCCCGGACACAACCCCCCCCGGACACAATCCCCCGCGGACAAAATCCCCCTAAGGCTTTATTAAAAAAAGAAGAATACGACTGACTTTATTAAAGAAGAAAAATTAAAAACACAATAAGAATAAGAATAAGAATAAGAAAAGAGGCTTACAGAAACGGATTACAGAAACACGGATTACAGAAAAAATATCAAGATGACAATGATTTTGCCTTAAAAATTCGAATGATACCTGCTCTAGCTTTTGTGCCTCCAGAAAAAGTTGTTGATGCTTTTGAACAATTATACGATTTTATACCAGTGGAAGGTTTGCCAATTCTCGATTATTTGAAGATAATTATATTGGAAGGCCATGCCGACGAGGACGAAGAGAACCCACTTTTAGCATTTCTATTTGGAATATGTACTCAAGAACAATTACAGAACTTCCACGTACAAATAACTCTGTCGAAGGCTGGCATAGACGCTTTGCATCTCTAACAGGATGCTCGCATCCAAACATGGAAATTTGTAAAAGTTTTAGGGCAAGAAATAAGCTACCAACAGGCATTTATTTCTCAAATTATCGCTGGCTTGCCGACAGAACCGCAAAGGAAGAAGTATAAGTCTTCTTCTCGCATTTTGAAAATTGTACAAGACTATAACAACAGGTCTATTTTTGATTTTCTTAAGGGAATTGCTTTTAATTTGTCTTTTTAAATTTTGAATTTTGTTTGACTTTGTGTTTTTAATTTTCTTCTTCAATAAAGTCAGTCGTATTCTTATTTGTTTGCCCGGTTAGGTAATTGTACGCCCTTGACGATTGGTTAGGTTAAGTCGTGATATTTTTGTTAAAACTTTAATAAAGTCAGTCGTATTCTTATTTTTTTAATAAAGCCTTAGGGGGATTTTGTCCGCGGGGGGATTGTGTCCGGGGGGGTTGTGTCCGGGGGGATTTTGTCCGCGAGGGGATTTTGTCCACGAGGGGATTTTGTCCACGGGGGGATTTTGTCCTAGAAGCCACTTGTACAGCTTCGTTCAGTACCGAATCCAAATCATCGATTACACTGGGTAACAAAATTTGAAAAATTTTCTGTTTATTGTGATTTTTCTGTCCTTAATGATTTCGGGGCGCTGATTCCAAAAATGATATTGGTTTTGCTCTATCATCAACTGGTTCAAAAATATAGGTTATCACACTTTTCATATGGCAAAGTATATAAAGAAGGCTAACATAAATATTTTCTGAAAATAAAGACACTATTGGAAATTAATGTTTATTGAGCCAAAATTGTTTGACAAACCCAAAATGGTGCAAAGGATATAATATATATCGTGAGGAGAACCGATAAGAGAATAACAAACCTCGTTATGCAGTGTGCGTTCCTTAAAAATGCACTGAAGAACGCGACTTCCGCGTATGAACATTCTTATCCTTTCTGATCAGCGACCATACGTAGTCTCCCATCATGGAAGCATCTCAATAGCCCTGGTACCTTTTCTCCATCGTTTGGATATCTTGATGGAATCTTTTTCCATGTTCTTCACTCACATCGCCCAGGTTATCACGAAAAAAGTCTAGATGTGAATGCAGATAGTGTAATTTTAAAGACATACGGCACTCCATTTTGCCATAGCACTTAATCAAGTTTGACACTAACTCCTTATAGTTTGGTGCTTTATGGTTGCCTAAAAACCCACGAACCACATCACGAAAAGCACACCAAGCCTCTTTTTCGATCGGAGTCATCTTGGCTTCAAGGTTCTTTGAATTCAACAGCGAACTTGACTTGTGATCCTACAAAGATGCCAGCCTTGACTTTGGCCTCAGAGAGTTTAAGGAACATGACCCGAATCTGTTGGAAAACTTCCCCTCCAAAATCTAACGCAGTTACAAACTGCTTAATTAGACCCAACTTAATATGGAGAGGTGGTAGCAGAACTATGTCAGGCTTCACAAGAGTACTTTCCTGGTTGCAGTCCTTCACGTGGAGGCCACTGAACTGTTTTATAGTGCTCAGTTGAAGCCCTGCTATCCCACAGGCAAAGAAAACATGAATATTTAGTGAACCCTCCTTGTAAACCTAACAGGCAACCAATCATTTTGAAATCACCACACACGTTCCAGACACACGTCCCAGTTATATTGTTCATACCTGATTTGAGTGAGCAGTTGTTTGACATTTTCATAGTCCTCTTTCATTTGAACAGAATGTGCAACTGGTATAGATGGATATTTGTTCCCATTGTGGAGTAGAACAGCTTTTAAACTCCGAGTTGAACTGTCAATAAACAGGCGCCACTCTGAGGGTATATGTGTTAACCCAATAGCTGTGAATAGACCATTAACCTCGCTGCAATAACAGAGAAAGCCATTGACATCGTAGAACCTTGCAAACTCTTCATGCCGCTTTCGGTATACAGTGCTCTTGCAGTCTTCTCCAAGCAAATTTCACTCTTTGAGTCTGGAGGTCAGAAGCTCAGGCCCTGATTTCGTCAGACCCAAATCTCTAATTAAGTCGTCCAATTCCCTCTGATTTGGAAAGTGAGGGTTTGTACTGAAAGTTACTGTATATTCTTCATCATGACTGTCCTCACCAGCCGACATTTCAGATGAGCTAGCTGCATCCTCATTTTCAACATGCAAAGCAAAGAAACAAAATATAGGCATAGCTACTATATATGTAGAAGAGCATGAGCACTAAAAAAAATCGACACATAATGACCCACAGTCTGTAAATACAGAAGGTAAAGTAATGGATAGATACCTGTTGTGGTGGACGTGGTATTGGAAGACCTTCGCCATGTGGTACAGGAGCTGTGGACGACGCTATGCTTGGATACTGAAGAGTCTGCCTTCCTTTAACTTTCCTGTATTTAGAAACATTACCATGCAGTAGTAGCAATCGTCGTGGTGGCTCTTTGGTTCTCTCCATATTCTGGGTACCGCAGCCACCCTTCAAGTGTGGAGCGGCAGCTTCCACAGATTACATGGGGTGCCCAGTGCTTATCTTGGTCACCCATAGGCATACCAAAATATAGCCGAGACGCGATCCAGAACTTGGTGCCTTTCACAATCTTGTGCGATACTTGCTTGCTTGCAGAATATATCCGGCGAATGTTTACAAGCTCTAGTTGCCATTCTCTTTACCAAACTGTACTACATTAATCATAACCTGCAGATATAGAGAGAAGAGTTATTAAATCTGCAACAGATTACAGATTCCCACAAAAAGATGTATTCACAACACTGAAACAATGTTGCAATAAAAAACGATCGATAACACTAAAATCGTCAGCACAGAGAAGCACAGAAACACAGTACCTCAGTGCTGGTAACAATCAGACAAACAACCTGCTTTCTTTGTGTGCTCACACTTACTGACTTCTTAGACTCTGCGCTCTTCTTTATATAGCACAGTGGAAGTTTCGGGCAATTTATAGAGCAAGAAACTGTCAACGAACATCCGGATTATTCTCAACAATTCCTGATTATTCTGATATTGTTGCGCCCATAATAACATTATACTGGTAAAACATGAAAAATGGATTATCTCTGAAACCATTGATGATACACACAAACCAAGGCCAGATTTGTACTCAGCGCCCACAAATGCATATAAAAACATAAAAAATTCTATATTAACAGAATCAGTGTTACATAGTGTTATCCAATAACGGGGAAATTTAAGCAAGCTTTAATTTAGTAATATATATATATATATATATATATATATATATATTATTATTGTCGGATGCAGTGGTTAACAACAACTTGTGAGAACGATGAACGCATGTAGGATTCTAAAAGTACATTTATACACTTCACTCATTTCCAATGTTCTGTAAATATTTGTGCAGGTTTGAAGGAGAGCAGCTTTAGTTCTATACAAACTTCTTATACATCGCTAGTTACGCAAAGAGCTGGTGCTGTCTCGCCCATATACATTTAAATTCTTGTACATATTCAGTGTTTCAGTTCTTATTTTGAGTCTGATACTGTAAGAATGACCAGAGTTACCTTTACAGAGAGGCACGTCCTTAACCTTGCAACATTGAAAGAACACTATGGCTCAGTAAGCGTAACTCGTCAGCTTTCAGGAGACGCATTAAGTCTTTAACAGAAGGAACTGATAGCCTTGTATTAGAGCCCACTTTGGTGGAGAGAATGAGTGCCAAACCTCACTTCGCAGGAGATTCCTGAACCCTAATACTAGTGATGTAGGTCACATCCGCATCCGCATCCGCATCCGTGGAACATCCGCACATTTTCTCGCATCCGCATCCGCACCCGCATCCGCACCCGCATCCGCACTTTGGACTGCGGATGTCGTGCGGATGTGGACCGTTGAGATAAAATGTCATTAATAAGCGGAAATTATCAAATTCTACTCTATTAATAGAACTAGTTCATTGTGCGCAAAAGTGATGCAAGCGACAAGACGAGAGGCTGTTCTTGTATGAAGTTACTCTCTTGCAACCTACTTAGATCCACGTTACAAAGCTAAGTTATTTTCACCTAGTACATTAGAACGAGTTAAATCATCACTTGGCAAAGCAGTTGAAGAGCTTCAATCTCTTGAATCTGTCGCTTCGCCACCCACCAAAAGAATAAAAGTTTCAGTGACAGAACCAACACCTTCAACGAGCAAATCTATCACAGAATCTGTCTCTCAGTTTCTTGAGTCAAGCAGCAATGACGAGACCTACGCGATGTCAAAAGATGTAGTAAAAATGATCGAGAGCTATCACCAAGAAAAACGCCTGGCTGCATGTGACAATGCTATTAGTTGGTGGAAAAATACGCAGAATATCTATCCATACTTGAGTAAACTTGCAAGGAAACATTTAGCCTGTCCTCCAACAAACGTACCAAGCGAGAGATTATTTAGCAGTGCTGGATTAATATATGATGAAAAGAGAAACAGACTGGCAGCAGAAAAGGCAGAAAAATTAATGTTCCTTAAGCATAACCTTCCTATAATTAAGTTTGAACATTAAACGATGAACATCTTAGTTTACTTTATTTTACCTGGCTATGTGAGGTGGAGAGCGCAAGAATCCAACTCACTACTTCACCAGGCCAACTCGAGAGGAGGGGCGACACGCTTGACCTTCGCGAAATGAGAAATCATCACGTGGAACCTTTGTAAGGTTGTAAGGTAAGGTAATATAAATAGTTATCAAGCTAATTCAAGATCTCTTTCTATAAGGGTGGAGGTTGGGGAAAGAGGTCGGTGGGGTGCATTTGAGTTGGGTTCACGTCCCGCATCCTGGTAACACAATTATGGTTTCTAATTGTGGCTGAAACTCAACAAAATATAACGAATTTATTTGCAGACGAATTCACTAATTGATTTCTATATTAGTTAGATGCTTGATATTATTTTATATGTTCAGAGAAAAGTACAGCAATTATTGTACAATTAATCAATTATACTACATTATAGCTACAGCTCTCTCTATATAATAACTTATTATATACGTTAAACACAACAAATCTCGAATATATCCTAAAAAATAACGAAAATGTAGACATCCGCATCCGCATCCGCGGATGTTGAAATCAAACATCCTCATCCGCATCCGCATCCGCGGATGTGAAAAAAATGACATCCGCTACATCACTACCTAATACATCACATCAACGTTGCCTATTCATATAAGATTGACAGATATATATATATATGTGTGTGTATATATATATATATATATATATGATGAATAAAACCACGAAGGAAAAAAGAAACACAAAGGGGTGCTCAAGCGCTTTCGTCTAATGACATCCTCAGGAACACTGGAGTGAAAGGACAGATCAAGGCAATATATAGGTTACAAAAATAAACATACATACATACATATTCACATATATATACATATATATATATATATATATATATACATATATACATATATATAGTAAGCATAGAAAAAAATTGTGGGAGGAGCCAACATTTATATGGTCACAGAAGAATAAAGAAATAAAAATAAATATATATATAAATTGAGAAAAAATTAATTACAAAATAGTGCCTTAGTGATATATATGTCACAGCCTAAATAATCATAAAGAAATAAACAGGCAAATAAAAAAAAACAAAAAAAAAAACCCATAGATATACATACATACATATATATATATATATATATATACATATATATATATATATATATAAAGACACTTTTAGCACTTTGGCCGACCTTCAATATAAATTCAAATGGCTTTTTTATGGAACAGGTCACAAAAGAATAAAGAAATAAAAATAAATATAAATATTGTAAGTGGAGTCTACCAATTCAAGCTCAAGAGGGAAGTTTTACAATCGATTTAATAGATGCTGCCAAATTGATATATATGTCAAAAAAATAAAGAAATAAACCAAAAAAAAAAAAAAAATTAATTATTAAAAAAATAAAAAATAATAATAATAAATTGAAAGATAAATTTTAAGAGAGGCACACCAATTTATAAGGGAACAATTACCACATATGCATATTATAGTCACAAACGAATAAAAAAGTACAAGTAAATATAAATTGGAAAACAAATGATGCCTAGATGATATATAAAGAACAATAAAATATATATACAACATATATACGGTATATATACGAAATATAAACGCAATATATACAGAATATATATATATATATATATATGCATAAGGGAAAAAAATTACCAAATTTGTTTTTATAATTATTGTCTGAGAAAACGGTAGGTCGCAAAAGAATAAAGAAATAAAAATAAATATAAATTGAAAAAATTACAAATAATACACGTACACATGTATACCCACATAACCAAATATATATATACATATACACACATATATACAAACACACACACACACACACACACATATATATATATATATATATAAGCTTGACCTTCACGAAATGAGAAATCATCCCGCAGAACCTTTGTGAGGTTGTAAGGTAAGGTAAGGTACATACACATATACATATATATATATATATATATATATATATATATATATATATATATATATATATATATATTTAACTGCATACATACATACATACATACATATACACACATACATACATACATATACACACATATACATACAAACACATTTAACTGCAATGACCACACACATACTCACATACACATACATACATACACATACACGCATACAGCAAAAAATTGAAAAATAAATTGTAAGGGAAACAACAGACAAAAACAAATTTTTTACCAAAGATTTAACAACCTGCCCTTTTTGTTTAAATCCATTCTGAAGGAATTCAGAGCAACGGGATCAAGTTGAAACAGACCTTTACTCATGTTAAGGTTATTTGTAAGTTGAATTATAGCCGACTCAAGAATATTTCTATTAACAATGTTGCTAGAGTGAAACAAAACTGAAACATTATTCCAATCAATACAATGGGATAACTCTGACAAATGGACAAAAAGGGCACTGGACAACTGTCCCGTTCTAACGGAATATTGATGCTGTTTTACACGCGTTTGCAAATCCTTTCCCGTCTGACCTATGTAAAAGGAATCACATTGCTTACACCCAATTTTATAGATAATGCCTAAATTATTGGTAGGGCTATTTTTTACTATGATGTTTTTCACAATATTGTTATATGAAAAAACTACACTGATATCCAAAAGTTTAAGTACATTAGCAATGCCTAAGAAGCCCGGGAAAAATGGAAGTACTAAAATATTCTTTGACAAGGTGCGAGTGTTATTATTCACACGATAGAAGGTTCGTTTAGCCTTATTAAGACAAGATTCCATGAACGCAGATGGGTAACACAACTCACTTCCAATACCGTTGATATTTTCCAATTCGGCATCGATGTATTCCGGACTGGCGATCCTAAGAGCGCGGAGAAACATTGAGGAAAATATATTGAATTATATTTATGGGATCTCTTTGCGAGAGACCCGTTGCCCACGTCGGGCTAAAATCATGAAAAAGAAAAACTATGGTATTTGTCAGTTACCATTACTTATTCGGACTATAGTGGATTTAATTTTCCCAGAAGAGTTCCTTGTTCCATGCACGGTCTGTGTTTAACATATAATTGTCTCAGGGAACCATTCTGAATTTGTGTATATTAAACGGACGTGTTACGTGCGTTGAAAAGTGGACGCTCAATGTCCCGGTTGAGGATTAAGTTTTGGTTTTTTTGGCTAAAAATACAATAGTTACCTCCTTTTTCTTTTTTTTATTCAACCCGACGTGAATGCAACGAGTCTTTTACTTATATAGAGGTTCTGAATGTAGGGATCTAGGCTTGCTTTAAACCCTAGATCCATGTCCCAAAGCTGGATCCTGTCTGCTTTGCAGATAGCTGGTGAGGGAAGCTATATTTATGGGATCTCTTTGCGAGAGACCCGTTGCCCACGTCGGGCTAAAATCATGAAAAAGAAAAACTATGGTATTTGTCAGTTACCATTACTTATTCGGACTATAGTGGATTTAATTTTCCCAGAAGAGTTCCTTGTTCCATGCACGGTCTGTGTTTAACATATATATATATATATATATATATATAGTCATTTTACCATCCTGCTACCACCTGGTCGAGATGTTCCTTTTCCTCAGTCTGACTCATAAACTTTTACAACAATCGTGGTCTTTTCTCAAATCTTCAATCTGCTGAACACCACCTCACCTCCTCCAAACCTCATCCCTCACTGAAGCTCAGGTTCCTGCGATGACAGTCAGCAACATCATTTCTGTACCCTCTTACATTCACTATACGCAGATTCACTCCAAAGGTGTATGATACGTATATGTACGCAATGACCTAACTTGTACACGTATTCCCGAACCCCAAATTCTATACCCTCTGACTACGGCCTACAATTCATTATCAAACTAAATACACCTGCGCTGTTTCCCTTTCTCATAATTCTACTGCCTATCTAAATTTCTTTAACTACCTCACTTCCAAAGCGGAATGCATTCTATTCCGCTCTCCACTGCTGAAATTTTCATTTTAGGAGATTTCAATGTTCACCAATACCTTTGGCTTTCCTGAATGACCATGAGCTAATTGTTCTATTTCATCACACTCTTTCACACATCTAGCTAAGAACCTCTTCAACAACTCTATCTCCTCTTCTTTCCCTCCTCTATTCCGCCCGACGGCTCAGCAGCCGGATCTTCTCCTGACAAAGCTAAACTCTTCGCTCAAACTCTCGTTTGCACCTCAACCATGGATGATTCCGATGCTGTTCCTTCATCTCCACTTCCCTCTGACTTTATCATGTCTGAAATTAGAATCGCTTCCAAAAATGTTCTTTCTGTTCTATCTGGGGACTATCTCTTGGACGGTGTACGGACCTGATGGGGCTCCTCCTGTTGTTCTTGCACTTCAATGCTAACATCCCGACAGGCAAACGCCTACGTATTTGTTTATCATCTTGTACTTTACCTCCCTGCTTAAAGTTTGCTTTCATTCAACCTGTCCCAGGAGGGCTAACCGCCCTAAACCCTTCAGTCAAAAGTTTTGATTTCTTGCCTTTCTAATATTTTTTTAAACTAACCTTAATAGGAAGAATCTTAACCACCTCTCTTCTCACAATCCCCTTTCATATCGTCAGTACGGGGACCCAAGGGTACTTCTATCGATGATCTTCTTGCATATCGCCCTGAATCATGGTCTTCCTTTCAGGGTTTCGGTGAAACTCCTGCTATGCTATTACGCTAGACATATCGAAAACTTTTGATAGAGTATGGTACAAATTTTAAATATTCAATTTGTCAACCTGTGGATTTTATCCTACTAACTGTGTCTTCACCTCTAATTCTCCCTCTCGCCGTCCTATAGCAGCGACTGTAGATGGCCTCTGTTCTTCACCTAAAGCTATCAACAGAGGTGTTCCTCAGGGGCTCTGTTCTGTCAGCCAATCTTTTCCTTTTATTTATTAATGAATTTTTAATTCGTCCTTCCTCTCCTACTCACTCCCATGCCAATGACCCCACACTTTACTTCTCCACCCGCTCCCCAGAGCATCCTTCTCATCAGTCACACTATGGCCCCGTGTAGGATGACAATGGAACACCTGACTCTGAGCTTTCTGTTATCTCTGATTGGGTCAGAGAATACATTGCGACTTTCATTGGATCAAAACTCGGTTCCTCCTCCTATCTATTCGTCACATTCTTCAACACGACTATAGCCTTGTCTTCAACAATATACACCTCAGTCTTTCCCCTTCACTTATCAACCCCGTCATTTCCTTTCTCGTGATCTTTCCTGTAAAGATCGCATATACTCTCTCTCCAAAACATTTTCTAAGAGGTTAGGTGCAATGTACTGCCTATACAGCTTCTTAGCCCTCGTTCAGTTGGTGCCTCTGTGCAGGACCTTATCCGTCTGTGTATGGAATACGCTTGGAGGGCGTTTTCGTGGGCAATCGCACAAGTCTTCTCCTTCCTACATAAAAACAAAACAAAAAAGAGTATTTTTAAGCACTTACTCGCATGAATGTAATTCGTTCCGTATATTATGGATTCATCAACTTTACATGTAAATACTTCAACAGCACGGTGCTGGGATTAATACCTCTGTTTAATTCCATAGGGTATTTTATATTCCTCAAACTCTTGAAGAAGTTTTGATGTTTCTTGATAAAAATATCTTAACTAGTCAAAATGTTTTGATGGAGTAATACATTTGGAAAGCTATATATATATATAAGATCATGTACAGAATTTTTAAATGATGCAACTTTGTCATCAATAAATCTACAGGCTTTAATAAATCTACTAAGCATAAACATAGCTTTGATAAACCTTGTGGAGATACTTATAATACATGTTGATAGCTTTCTAAAATAGATTTTTCTAGAGAATCTAACTATTGTATAGTTTGTTTTTAAGAATTTCGTGTTCAACGTTTTTCTCTTCTTTTCCAGGGCATCGTGTGACGAGCACTTTAAAAGATCCCGAAATGCATTACCACCAACATGTTCAAGTGGCGGTAAGTGGGATCGACAGAACAACCAGGAACCCTTCGACTCTACTATTGAGGTAACCCCTCAAGCAACCAGCCAAGACCTCTACACCTCCGCAGGTGTTAAAAGATCTAGGTCTGTTGAAGATCAATTTCCGATCACGTGCGATGTGGATGCTAAACGAACAAAGTTCATTGTCACGTTCAACTCTGAGGACAAAGATTCATCGCCGACAAACTCATTGTCGGGTGAAACAGATAAACAATGTCCTGAAAACCTCCAGCCTTACACGTCATCTGCAACATTCCAAGCCCCTTCAAAAGCGATCGCTAGCCATACAGAGAGAATGAGCTATCATTCATCCAACGGTGTATCTCTTACCTTAATGCAAAATGCGAGTAATACCCATACACTTTGTAGAAGTCGCTACAACGTCAGAATTGACCCCCAAGTCGCATATTCGAAGGGCTTCGAACAAGAACTCTCCAACGTAGTTCGATGTGTCATCGCATATGCTCTTCAGAACAATAATGATCGGGAGACCCGAGTAATGTTGGCATTTGGGATTGAGCCAAATAGCGAGGATGGCGATCAGTTCTGGATAGTAATACCTTACAGAAACCTGGTGGCAGAAGATGTTGACTACATCCTTTCACGTTTTGCACAAGCTTCTCAAAGTGGATCAAAGTTTAGCCTGGAGAATTTCACGGTTGAAATTGACCACGTGTTCCGTGTTGCGGGTCATAGTGCCACACCTTATACTATTAACTTCAATTCTCAGGCTATTTTTAGACGGCATATAAACGTCGATCGTGGTTGCGGCTTTATAGCAATAGTCTTAGCTCGTATGTTTACTGTACTAAATACATATACCACACAAATTTGGTTGCCTACGGTTGCTGAGAATAGTAGAACAGGAAATGAATGTCCGTATAGTTGTATTTGGTATGGATGATCGTCGTAGGACTGTGTATGTTTTTAAAAGCTGAGTGAGACATCGGACAAGACCCCTACTTATTTTAGGACTGTCAGGGGCAACGTATCTACCCATCCGTAATATAAGGTGCCTTTACGCGAGTTATGACAAAAGTCGAAAATATGGACATCATGATTTGTGCAAGGGGTGTATCGAGTTTGCTGATGATATAGTGAAACATTGTAAAGATTGTTACATGGTATGTGAGCAGTGTAAAAGTCCCAAATGTGAAAGCCGTGTAGTTGAAGCTGAGAATAGGGATTATAATGTGTGTAGACGCACATTTTTCAATAATATCTGTTTTGAGTTCCATAAATCAATAGGCACGTGCAGGAAAATTAGTATCTTTGAGTGTGGTATGTTTCACACCTTGAATGGTAGCGGCGAGTTCGGGCATAGTTGTGACGAAATTCACTGTTCTACATGTCATGAGAAATATAAGGCGGATGGAGTAAAGCATGTATGTTATATGAAAGACGCTAAGCCTAAAAAGAGACATTGTATAACTGTGTATTACGATATAGAAACATATACGAACGCTGAAACCAAAGAGTTTATTCCACATTTACTTGTGAGTCAGACTATTTGCGATGAATGTATGGAGATCGAGTGTGATGAGTGTCAAATGTGGTAAACGAACAAACATATTTAAAACGAATGCCAACGACAGCCCTGTGAAACTATTTGTGTCCTATATTGTCAAGCTAGCTGACAAATAAAAAAAAAATGACTGTGTATATTCTCGCCCATAACGGGGCAAAATTTGACACACAGTTCCTTTATAAGGAGTTGCTTGAGCACGAGTCCTCCGAGATATTTACAGGTGATCCCTTGAAAAGAGGCAACAAACTAATACATATGCAAATAAGAGGTAATGTACAATTTAAAGACACTTTATTATTCACACCTTGTAAATTAGCAAAGCTACCCAAGGTGTTGGGCGTAGCAGCTGAAGTTTCAAAATTATATTTCTCTTACACATTCCTCGCAACCACCATCGGCCTCATTATGTTTTACCGTGTTCAAGAATAACTTCATGCCTAAAGATACCTTAGCCATTATCCACAGAAACAATCCCCGCAGTTATGGGCACAAGGCTATTTACTGGCTCATACACCTACAGCAGCAGACAGGTGTATACATAAAGCATGCTCGCAACACGGGTGAAGTAACCATTAAGGTTAATGGCCGTGTTTTTTGGGTTGATGGGTTATCTTTTGAAGAATCTCGTGTCATGAATACGAAGGATATACTGATCAGTCAGCAATGTCACACCGAAATAATGTAAGTGTTTTTCGATCTTTTTAGGGTGAGAAGACAATATATTTTCATAAATTTATTAAATGAAAGAAATCAGTACAATAACCAACTACAGAATATACCGTTACAAATATACGAACAAAAACATTATACTATACAACGAGTACGTACAATTGGAAAACGGATTTTTATCTGTCTGTATACCATTTCATCGTTTCGGCGAGTGTGACACGGGTCAAATAAATTTTAAAAATTTATAAATTCTTTATCACATGACATGCGTGAGAAATGAGACGCAGTACATTCCGCAAACATTACTAAAATATCCTTGTATACGAAATGGGTTCCATACAACTTCGGGAATATGTAACTGAGCGAGAAATTTTACAATAATAGGGTCACTCCAGGGTTGAGTGCCGAGTGAATCAAAATAGTACAGGCGCTGTCTATTTTTAAAATAGACAGCGATCCAGTGAATCCCTTCATTACCGATGACATCTGTGTTCACAATAAGACTACCGCATTCTCGCGTACTTGGCAAACTCAATGTTTCATTCTTCGAAAACACGCCGATAAATTTGGAACGTGTGACTCGTTCCATTACTTTCTGAAGTGTATTAGCATCCATTTTAAAAGTCAGTGATAACGCTCCTAAATCTATCTACTTCTATTAGGGCTTGCGATTCGAGATATACTAGTACACTAATAGGAGCGTCTATAGGCTTGGCGAATTCCAGCCGCACTGAGATGTTTCCGCTCTGCTGTGGGGTTAAATGGGTATTTACGCTAGCAGATAAGTCAGGTGTAATGTCAAACGGATATAGGTTAAATTGATCAATGAATTCTTCCTGTGTTACCCCATTACCAAGCTCATCACAATCACCTGCAATATGGGTCAGATTACTATAGGCTCTGGCACAAAGAGGTAACACAGCGTCTGATGAATAGTCCGTACCCATTGTTCCACCCAAAGCAGTGCCATTAACGTATAGAGTTATATTTTTAAGTCCGAAATTCTCGAATTTAAAGGCACTCTTTTTATATTTTCCATTCACCGAAGCATGGTCCTGAATACCGATTAATATCCTTTTAGGAAGATTTCCCAGAGCAATGTTTTCTATCTACTTCGATGCCAACCCCGCAGGAACCGTATATAGTTTGATTTGCACTCTGTTAATAGGATATTTCACTGTAGCGTTTAGCAAATTTTTCTCAATTTCTAGTTGTTTTGGTGAACTTAATTTCACTCGCCGTACGCGGAGGTATGTGTCCATAATGTGAACCACAACGGGCTTTGCACCCTCTTCTTGATCAACATCCAGATTTAAGCAGATCTCAGGACTCGTGCGTGTGAGCTTTATTTTCATATCCACCCCGTTGACAAGCAACTTCTCCTGGAAAGTGAAATCTGTGTGCAACCGTCCAAAACACTCGTATATTTTCTTTTTAGAATTTTTAAATTTGTCCTTTATACTATTTTCATCTTTAGTTTGATAATATCCCTCGGCACTTAAAAAGGTAGCCTTCGCTTCTTTGGAAAAGTTGAGGACATTTTCCAGATAGGCTCGTAGATGGTAGTACCCCGTGCCTGCCGATATGTTGGTCTGATTTAAATATACGTCACACTGGTTGAATATGGAGTGCAGAAAGTTTGTTTCAGGGTATACAGCATATTTGTCATCGCAGACCGTTCCATCAGAATGGGCTATACGTAGCTTAGCGTACATGTGCACACAGCTTGGATCAAAAAAGTAAGGGCCTGAGCTGGGTATCACGAATTCTATAGGTACACTCGGGGAACTAATTGTGTTTAAAGGGTTAATTGTAATAAAGTCACTATGCTCAATAGAAACTTGGGTTGGAGGCAGCTCAAAAAGGGACAGCTCCGATTTACAGCATTGTGAACTACATGGGTGGATGAAGCGTGCTATGGCGAAATAGTGACTCCTCTCTCGACAAGTGGTAAACAAACTATGATTCATGAGATCAATGTCCTTAGCTTATATCAGTCAAAAAAGTGGTCAACCATAGGTTTCATTCGCTTACAGCACTTCTTTTTTGATAGCCTTTTACGTTTAATACCACGTGACCCCTTCTTCTTCCGGGGAGCCCTCTTCTTCTTCTTCCCGCCACCACGCATTTTTCTCTTTGCATCTTTGATGATTTCGTCCCGTGTACGCTTTAAATGTTTTTTTAGAGCTTCTTTAGGTTTAGCCCCGGCCAATATGTCTTCTGCAGTGTTAAGGCCTGATTGTAGCGCTTCCCTTCCAAGGTATCTGGCCCCCCTGTTCAGTAAAGGAACAGCCGTGCGTAGTATGGATGAAAAAATGGATCCAAGTCCATTACCGCGCTGGTATCTCACCCCTCGATAGAGGGTGAAAGGCTTTCTATCCATCATAACTCAGTGTGTCGAAAGTGTAGCTTTACTGTTAAGCTCCCGTTACCGAATGGGAAGTTTTCACCTCATTCGTTCTTATATATATTGAGATATTGGTTATTAAATTAGTTGCGACATTCACATAATGGGGTCTGTCATATGTAATACACAAACTCCTTCCTCTATGGTTGGGGATGTGAGCAATGCGCAGCAGGCGCGCCTGGGTATCCCCAACAAACTGGTGCTCCACTATATTACTGTAAATATAGCACATGTCTGGGGACCTTTCAGCCAATTTCTCCATCTTCAATTGATACATTAATCTGGACAAGTCATGCTGTGTCTCGTGAAATGTGTCTCTTTGGAAGACTGCGCTATATCGGCCATTGGCTACAATTTGGAACTTTCTATGGTCTTTAATACGTCTGTTAGTCTTTGATTTTAGGATTAGTGTATGTGCAGGGTTGTTTACGATTTCGTATACTAAATCATTCGTAAGGTTTGAGTTTCTTAAACTTACGTTTAAGCCTCTCACAACATCCTCGGCCGAACCATATTGACCCGGTCCTAGTCTTACTTCTGTACTGTAATACCGTGCAATCTTAGTCCGAGCGATACGCATAGTTTCATCCATAGCTACCCCAGCTTTTTCACACTCGTCAATGTCTCTAAGAATCGTAAAAACGGTTTCTTTATGTTCAATATTTAAAAAGATGGTGTCCAGCTGAATTTCGCATATCCCCACCTCATACGAATCACGACCCAATTCAATGTGCTTGTGGAGTTCTGTTACAAAGTTGGCTAGTGTGTTGTTAGGGTGTACAGACAGGGACGAGGAGGACGGGAGTGTGACGTAGAAATCAGTGACGTGCACAGACTTTCAGAAGGGCAGGGGCTCAGTTGAAAAAAGGGCACTCCCCTAACATTTTTAAAAATGAAATCCGCAATGCCATATAGGCTATATATATGTATACACACACAAAGAAAAATTTTAAAATTGTATGTGGTAAATATTCTTAAATTCCATTAAATTCAATGCATTATTTTTGTATATAAAGCTGATTAAAGAAAATAAATGAAAATTTGTTGTAAAAAGGCATGTTTTTATTGCAAGATTTTCAAAAGATTTGAAGATATTGAAATATTGGAGTGTATTTACAATTATTATTCAATTTTACTTATATTGACTTTTAGCTTGCTTATCATATAAATTACAGTATTCTGTTTCCATTCCTTGTATGTACCCTTGTGCTTCCATCCCTTTTATTATATCCTCTTTATCTCCCAGTTCACCAAACATAGATACATTCTTTTCTTCAATAATCTGGGTCTCCATTCTTTCTGCTTCCTGCCCATCAGTTTGGTTATCTGATTTACAATCTAATGCATCCTCTTCTTTACTTAGAACTGTTTCAGTTTTCTTTTTTTCCTCTTTGTCTGTACCCCTCTCTGCTTCAGTCTTTGATATGCTAGTTTCTTTTCTGCCACTATGTTTTAAATCCAAATAAAATCCTCCTTGTGTCTCCTCTTTTTCTCCCCTTTTATGTTCTCCAACTTCTTCCTTGCTGGTCTGCACCTCCAAATGTTGTGAATCGTCCAGGTCCTCCTCTCGATCTTCCATACATTTATGATCATCCAGATCCTGTCCCTTATCTCTAGCGAGGAACCATTTCGACAAGGTTGTATTGCCACATGCTAAAGCTTGGAGTGCCTTATCTCTCCGTTTCTTAAGACTTTCCTTGCGTGGCATTTTTAGTTCTGAAAGTAAAAAAAAAAAATCGCTTCAAAAATATATTTCCCTTCACTTTTATTATCTTAGGCCTAATCTAATCTAATCTAGGCAGTAGACCTAATTAAGCTTTTGTTAACCAAATTCACAATATTTAATAGCATGCAATTTCTAAATAGTTACTTTACTTATAACTTTTATAAGTATCAATTAGCAGGATAAAGGGCAGAAGGATCTACCGTAATTGTCGTCCTTGCGGAAAAATTGCATCGTTTTATAATAAATAATCTAGGTATTTTTATTCACTTTTAATGAAAATTGTATTGTTTTTAAAAATCAATTTCATATTAAAAATGAAAAGGTTATGCTATGTTGTTTAATAAATCATTTATTAATTTAATGAAATTCATGCCAGTACTAAAACCCAAAATCCATCGTTTGACACACTGGTGTACTGATGGGCCTAGCCTAGTAGGCCTAAGACTAAGTAGGGGACGTGGACGTTTTTACCAACTTTACGAGTAATGTCATACAATATTTTTTGGAGTAATGTCACACTGCTTTGGTTCCAACTTACCATAATTATCAGTGAGAAATCACTAGTTAGCTTAGGTTAACGTAAAATAAACAAACAGTAAACAATACACCCACATACCCGAGAGACGCAATCAACAGTGAACAGCTGCAGTCAGTGTTACCACTAGGGACGCGCTCCCTGATTGACAAAATAATAGTAACGGTATGTTAAGTTTATTATTCTAATAAAAAAATCATAGATCAAAGTATTTCCAGTTTTGAAAATCTGTTGAAGTAGCAGTAACTAAATAAAAATATAACTAATTAATTCAAATTTATGTCGAATCAATATATTTATGAATTTTGACTAAAAGGGCACTTTTGATATGAAGAAGAAAAAGGGCAGGGGCTCAAGCACCCCAAGCACCCCCCCTGTGCACGTGCCTGGTAGAAATGGTTAGGAGCCATGTTGCATACTATTTAAGCTTCATTATTGCATCAGCTTTTATATAGGTGTTGAAGCTTTCTGGGTACCCTAGCCATTTCACCAGGTACATTTTTCTCTTTCCTGAACCTTTGCTTCCTAAAATTTTCTCAATTTTAAACACATTTTTTCCTAAATTAAACGCAACTTTCTGCAATTCCTCGCGGTAAAAGCCTCCTGAGATTTCTTCCCCCATTCAAATCTTCAATGTAATACATCATTATCTCACCTTTAGGTCTCATAGCCCTAACTTTAAAATCTCGCGTGTCCATCCTTGCTCAAAACCCTTTGCGAATTTTGTTCCCCGAACGCGACAGCCTTACATAATCATTGATTTTTGAAGCGCGCAGAGTGTGGTGGTGGTGGTGGTGATCCATCTCTTCTCGGGAGCTTACCTCTTTCTAAAACTTCGTTAGTGTTGTCCCAATCGTGCGATGGTGTGAGCGGTTTGTAGGATGATGCCAATGATTCCAAATGTCTAGAAATCTGTATGTGTTTTTATGTGTAAAATAACGGTGCATGCGTTCCTTTATGGTGCGCTGAACTCTTTCAGCTAAAGAAGCCTTATGTATAGAATTGGTTGTGTAATAGCTGATATTAAACTCTGTCAACATGTTCTGAAAAGCACGGCCTATAAATTCCTTCCCCATATCCGTACAATAATAGCCAGGAACCCTGTTTTCTTTTAACATTAGCGTTTTGGTGGCTTTAGCTACTGTTTCAGGTGATTTATTTTTCAGAGGAACTAGCCACAGATATCTAGAGAATACGTCTATTATGAATAGAATGTAGCGGTAACCATCGTTATACACAGAGTATCTTTGCATGTCTGTTAAATCTGCTTGCCAAATAGAATCAATCGAGGAAGCCGTTGTCTTGGCTGTTTTAAACCTTTTTCTCACAGGCTTATGAAGCGTATAAGCGTCCTGCTCCCTCAAAAATCTTTTAACATCTTTTTTTCCTACTCCGTAAACACTTCTGTACAGTCTATCTACGCCGCCGTAAGAGGATGGGTTAGAAATGTCATAATAGCGTTTAGTTAATACGTTAACCATTTGCGTATTTTAGAGGCACGTGGGTAGGGTTGGTTTAACCTCTTCTTTCTCCTCTTCAAAGGTGTTACCGCCGGGGGTGACGGCTCCTTCAACTGTGTCACATGCGTTGCATGTTCCAAGTCTTTTAACCTGTTCAGATTTCCTATCAACGTTTTAGGGACATTTATTTGTTGTAGTCTTGCTTTAATATGCTTCCATCCTGACGGTGATGGCCTATCCCACTTTCTCACCAGATCATGGACAATGTCTACGATATTCGATCCCTGTACCTTTGATCCTTCCACAATGAGCTCGCCTGTATCGGTCCATTGTATGGCTGGATCCTCATTCAATAGATTATAAAGACTTAAGCCTTTACTCATCAATGTATGTGGGAGGGTGCTTTTTAATACATGTTCGATATGTTGTGTGGCTAATCTTTTTGGTTGGTCAGCTCTATCGTCGGGCACAGATCCTATGTCGCCATGTCCATCGTCCCCCGTGCAGTGCCTAATAACCACAGGAATCTCTGTAGGGCTCTTATAATTTTCGTACTCGTGAAGAAATTTCTGCAGAGCTTCTTGGTATAAGATTCTTTTCTCATCAGGTGTTTTTTACTGTTTAATAGGGCTAGCAATTCGCTTTCCATTCTTTTAAGTCTGCTTTTACGGGGATCTAGATCCGTGTCTGGATTCCTTTGCAGTGAAGCGTACACCTCGTGGGGAATCACTACCACTTTCTTCATTATATTAATCTAGTCAGTAAAGGACCCAAAACTGAAAATAAGATGGGGAGAAATGACCCTCCTGTTTGTACAATAATTCGTTTTTTCTTCGCTACAGTTTGACTTTTACGAGCGAGTGCACGTATTATGTTCTTGTAGCGGCGTAGGCGAGCCTTCTGATGGGTTTTCATTGATACATTGCAATTTATAACGTTAGACAGATTTCACAGATGCATTTTAAAAAGTCGGCGTCTATATTTTTAATAAACATCTGCTGCATTGCCCGGGGCAGTCGATGATAGATTTTTATTAATTCACGGTATTTCTTTAGTCTCTTTGTCATTCTGGAATATACACCGTTTCAGGCTCGTTTGGAAATATATTCGTTCGCAGAAGCACTCTAAACGTGTTTCGCGGATGAAGGTCGCAAAGCAAATATCCGTAACGCGTGCTTGTAGCTTCTTTATAAACTTCCAAAAACTCCTTACGCTGATTGGGGAACATTTGATTGGCTAATACCCCAATTTGTGATACATCTCTACGTTGCGCGAATAAGACTAGATATTGCGTATTTAACGACACATCGCGCATGTATCTATTTTTGAAAAATAGATTCTGATTGATGAAGAACACGGTTATGTTAAGATGGTGGGAGAATACTGCAAATGTCTCGGCAAACGTTTTATCCATCTCCAACATGAGATCGTCAATTACAATGATTGTATGTTCATTTCCCTTTAACGAATTAACGTCATATACGCCTTTGTGGAACAATATCATCTTCGTACTCGTTGAACACTGATTGATACGTCGAATAGCACCATATAACTTTATGCACAAATTTCGAGAACATCTCTCCCTTTTCTTTAATGATTTTAAGCATAAACACAGTTTTACCACATCCTGTAGGTCCAGATATAATACATGTGGATGGGCTCGTGAATCTGAATTTTTCTACAGAGTCCATTTCTAACACGTCACACTCCTAAGTGGGTCATTTACAAAATATTACAAATTTTGAGTGCTGTTCCTTATATTTTGCTTTCTTCTCCCACAGAACCGTGAATGACGATGAAGTAGAGCACCCCATCATTGACATTACGGATGACCTCGACGACAGTGTAGTTGTGATCTCCCCTGCCAACGAACCCTCACCAGCGATACCGCTAGCACGTCCAAAGCGGAGGTATGAGAACCCCACGTCAGGTATAAAGCGACCGAAATACGCGCCAGTTGCAGCGGTAATAGATCCCCAACCCTCAACCTCTTACGCAACAACCCCCCCAGCAGCACCTCCCGCTAATATATCCCCTTATTCATCCGCCACAGTTGCCCCCCGTTCTGTTAAGTCTACCATAATAGATCCCCAACCCTCAACCTCCTACGCAACAGGCCCCCCATCAGCATCTTCCGCTAATATTCCCCCTAATTCATCCGTCACAGTTGCCCCCGTTCTGTTGAGGATGCTATAACGTTTGAGATGGTGCGATCCGCAGCCCCCACCCCAGCCTTGACTAGAAATCGGTATAGAGTCAGGGTCGACCCTAGAGCCATGTATAGTAATGGAATTGAGCGCGGGCTACGCCGGGTTGTACAGCGTATTGTAGAGTTTGCTCTTCAGAATCGCGACGAGCGTGAAGTCAGGACGAGTTTGTCCTTTGGATTCGGGTCAGATGACGGTGATGTAGAGGATTATTGGGTGATAGTGCCATTTAGACGTTTGGCGGCTGAAGATGTAGAATATATATTAGGACGTATATTGCAAGCCGCCCAAAGTAGTATAGCCTTCAATATGGACAACTTCACGGTAAATATTGACCGTGTATTCCGTGTTGCGGGTCATAGTGCCATACCGTATACTCTTAACTTCAATTCTCCGACTATTTACCGAAAGCATATAAAGGTCGATCGTGGTTGCGGCTTTATAGCAGTACTCTTAGCACGTATGTTTACTGTACAAAATAAACAGGCCCCAAAAATTTGGTTGCCTACGGTCGTGGAGCGTGCCCGTAAACTAGCTGTAGACTGTGAACTTGAATTTGACTGTAATATGGGTCCTGAAGAGCTGAGAAGGGTAGAACAGGAAATGAATGTCCGTATAGTTGTATTTGGGCTGGATGATCGTCGTACGACTGCGTATGTCTTTAAAAGCTGTGTGAGAGATCGTACAAGACCCCTACTTATTTTAGGATTGTCAAGGACAACGTATCTCCCCATCCGTAATATAAGGTGGCTTTACGCGAGTTATGACAAAAGTCGAAAATATGGGAGACATCATGATTTGTGTAAGGGGTGCCTCGAGTTTGCGGATGATATTGTGCGACATTGTAAAGAATGTCACATGGTATGTGAGCAGTGTAAAAGCACCAAATGTGAAAGCCGTGTAGTTGACGCTGAGAAGAGAGACTGTGATGTGTGTAGACGCACATTTTTCAATAATAGCTGTTTTGATTTCCATAAATCATTTGGCACGTGCAGGAAAATGAGAATCTGTGAATGTGGTATGTTTCACACGATGGATAATTGGGGAAAATTTAAGCACAAGTGTGACGTAATTCACTGTCCTACATGCCAGGAGGAATATAAGGCGGATGGAGTAAAGCATGTATGTTATATGAAAGATGCTAAGCCTAAAAATAACCCTTGTATAACTGTGTACTACGATATAGAAACATATACGAACGCTGAAACCAAAGAGGTAATTCCACATTTACTTGTGAGCCAGACCATCTGTGATGAGTGTATGGGTATCGAATGTGACGAGTGCCCCAAATGCGGTAAACGGACAAACGTTTTTAAAACGAATGTCCGCGATAGTCCTGTGAAACTATTTGTGTCCTATATTGTCAAGTTAGCCGACAAGTTCAAAAAAATGACTGTGTATATTCTCGCCCATAACGGGGCAAAGTTTGATACGCAGTTCCTTTATAAGGAGTTGCTTGAACACGAATCCTCTGAGATATTTACAGGTGATCCATTGAAAAGAGGCAACAAATTAATACAGATGCAAATAAGAGGCAATGTACAATTTAAAGACACTTTATTATTCACACCTTGTAAATTAGCAAAGCTACCCAAGGTGATGGGAGTAGCAGCTGAAGTTTCCAAACGATACTTCCCTTACACTTTCCTCACCAGCGAGACTTTAAACTACGTAGGCCCACCACCGCCCAAACATTATTTTGACTGTATGGATGAATGTGAAGACTTTGATCGATACTACAACAGTTTTAATGAAAGTAACCCTTATAATATAGCTGATGAATGTGAGCGTTATTGCGTGAATGATGTGCGCTTGCTTAGAGTATGTTTCCAGGCCTTTAGAAGGATGTACATAGCCCGTTTCAAATGCGATCCGCTGCAAGTCGCAACAACCATCGCATCATTATGTTTTACGGTGTTCAAGAATAACTTCATGCCTAAAGACACCTTAGCCATTATTCACCGAAACAACCCTCGCAGTTACGGACACAAGGCTATTTACTGGCTCATACACCTACAGCAACAGACAGGTGTATACATAAAGCACTCCCGCAACACGGGTGAAGTACCCATTAAGATTAATGGACGTGTTTTTTGGGTTGATGTGTTAAGTGAAAACCGTGTCACTGGTGTGAAGACTGTGTACTCCTTTAACGGTTGCTGGTGGCATGGATGCCCCCGTCCTGAGTGCGGAATCGCCGGAGATATCCACGGTAGATCTCCTGCCGACTCTCTTGCACGGACCCGCACCCGCGATCAACTTATACGATCACAGTTCACTCACAAAGTCTTGTGGGAGCATGAATATGATGCACGGATGAAGACAGACGAGGTGTACCGTGAGGAAATAAACACGATCAAGCGCTCACTGGTGCTGGATCCTCTCAAATGTGGTGATAGCTTGTTTGGAGGACGTACAAATCCATTCAGACTATACTTTCCACCTACGGAGGGTGTGAAGCTCCATTACTACGATTTCTGTTCTTTGTACCCATACGTGATGAAGAACAATCCGTACCCCGTGGGCGCTCCTGAGAAACTGGTGGGACCTAACCTGCCATCCATCAATGAATTTTCAAGAAATTTGAATGATCGTTACTTTGGGCTCTCTTTCGTAGACATACTCCCCCCACGCAATTTATGGATGCCAATCTAACCTGTCGTTATCGACGACAAACTCATGTTTCTCTTGTGCGTGAAGTGCGCGGAAGAGGATAACGGCGATTGTAACCATATACCCACCAGCGTAAGATCAGAGGCGTATATACAAGTCTTGAGCTGGCCCTAGCCGTACGCCATGGTTATAGAATACTGAAGGTACATGAGGTGTGGAGGTTTCAGAAGCTACCCAACCTTTTCACACCATATATAAACGCCTTTTTGAAGGATAAGGTTGAGGCAACAGGGTATCCGCGAGGAGTTGATACTGAAGATGAAAAGTCTGCCTATATTCAACGTTACCGCGACCGCGAAGGTATACAACTTGATCGTGCCCAAATTGTAAAGAATCCTGGCAAGCGCTTTAGTGCAAAGTTGTGTCTAAACAGTCTATGGGGAAAATTTGCGCAGAATACCGGCAAAGGGAGCATTCATTTGGCACAAAGTTATAGCGATGTCTGGGATTATGCCAATGCTCCCGATAAAGAGGTCATGGAGATCGTGAATGTAGGTAATACTTACATAATAAAGTACAACAACACTGAATTTGCCACAGATACCTCAAGGGTTACAAACATACCTGTGGCCAGCTTCACAACAGCCTACGCCCATATAAAACTTTGGGGTCTATTGCATTCTCTTGGGCGGAGAGTATTGTATGCCGATACAGATAGCGTGATATTCACAGAGAGGGAGGGTGAATACATGCTCGCTATTGGGGAGTTCCTCGGCGAGCTCACTGATGAGATCAAAGATGAGTATGGGGACAACGCATACGCCGACTCTTTTGTCTCAACAGGACCTAAGACTTATGGGGTACGGGTCAGGGTGGGGGAGGAAATGAAATATATCGTGAAGGCAAAGGGTATTACGCTCAACCATGCGAATCGGCTGGTTGTTAACTTTGAATCGTTGAAGGATCTAGTATGTTTGGACGATGATGAGGGCGAACAACCTCCCCAACTAATTGTAGGCACCCACAATTTTCGGGCGCAAAAGCTGGGGGGCGTAAAGGAACTTAGGGGTACGAAGGTGTGCCGTAACACCTATAGGAAACGTTACCAGTTACCTGGTACCTATGATACCGTACCCTTTGGATACCATAACGTATGATGCTTCTATTGTTAACTCACACGTATTTGTCTTGTATATAATCGTATCTATTGATTTATTACACGTATTTGTAAATATATATATAACTTGAATATCTCGTTTATTAAATCGTATTTGTAAAGTATCTATTGATTTATTACACGTATTTGTAAATATATATAACTTGAATATCTCGTTTATTAAATCGTATTTGTAAATATATATAACTTGAATATCTCGTTTATTAAATAAATCATGTTTCAATTAGCGTTTCACTTTCTCCTT
Organism: Bathynomus jamesi; assembly: GCA_023014485.1. NCBI lineage: Eukaryota > Metazoa > Arthropoda > Malacostraca > Isopoda > Cirolanidae > Bathynomus > Bathynomus jamesi. Next base: position 14,069 of record JAJOZX010005538.1, on the reverse strand, counting down.
TGTGTGTGTGTGTGTGTGTGTGCAGGTGAAAGTTCTAAGCTCCGCCCACTGTAAGACCGTGAGTCATGCTACTATCTGGGAGTCCCTGCGTGGTCAGTCGACTGCAGTAAGCCCGAGAGATCAGACGTGTATTCAGAAGAAAAGATCAGACGTGTATTCAAATGGCTACCTTTAATATTGCTTGTACAACGTTTATGAAATGGTATTCAGCAAAGTGCCAGGATGTGGTGGATACCGAAAAACTTCCTATTCCTCCCTCCTATGTCTCTTTTAAAAACACATTGGATTGTGCGAAGTTCCAAGATGTACAAATACTCTACGGATGTTCTGGTGAGACGTTGAAGGCTTTCGTTGCACAGACGATGTGCTGAAGTATGCTGCAGAGCTAAACTTTATAAAGTCTCACATATACCGTGAAGTAAAAGAAACAACGCGTGCAGAAGAGAAGCAGCAGGTATGGATAATGAGTCTTGCGGATGGGTGGTGTGACAAGCGGTATTACGTCATGCTACACCATGTCGATTACTCATACCCTACGACTGAAAATGTGAATCTCGTGATCATGGACAATCTTAAGTATTTTTATCACTATATTAATGTATATCATGATGAGGTTCGTAGTGAGGTTGTGGCTAGTTCCCTGCGTGAGTTTTTAACAGACTTTAGAGACGAGTATCGTTTGATGGGCAGAAAGGAAAAATATGAGCATATGTTCCTCTCAAATAGTGCGCCGGAGTGTGAAGATGTTTAGTAAAACATAAAATGTGCCTAGTTCTTACCCTGAGGTAAACTGTCTGGTGCGTAGGCTGGTAGTGATGAAATTAATTCTTGTACCGGAAAAACAAATATGTACAACAATTCGGTACGACTCGCGGATCATACGAACAAGCCCATTCACGTATCATCGAGTCAACCGCCCGTCGAACCGTTCCAGCCTACCTGCGTGCCTCACACGGCTCATAGTTATCTCAGAGCTTGAGCCGAGTGGACGTGCGCTCCTCGAATACGATGGAACTTCCTTTGAGCAGCATTCTCAACGCCTCGTACGATGTGTCCGTGACGAAATCGTTGCGCGTGTTCAGGCGTAAATCCGGTACCGTTAGCTATGTACTGGAAACGGAATGTAGACAAACAAACAAACGGGTTTATTTAAGTGTCGAGGAGATGAATAGAATCTTCGTGATAGTTGAGAAGTGGAGTGAAGATCGTTATAAAATACCTGCTAACGTAGGTACAAGAAGAGAGCAGATTAGTGACGCACCCTCATACGCCGTTGTATGTACGTTGTGTATAAATAACGATCGGCCGTGCATTGATATACGGCTGATGTGGAAGAATGCTTCTGATAATAACGCTCTTGTTCCTACGCGAAACCGTTTCATCCTCGACAGAATGTTTGAAATCGTCGGATTCCGCAAGCTGAAACCTATATTAGACGCGCGTGTTACGGATATGCTTTATTTTAATACAGTACTTGAATACGCATACACCGCTCTGCTCGATGGGTTTACCGAGTGTAGGGCTGGTGAGAATGGTCTAGTGCTGGACGTTTATTTAAAAAGTTTAGACTCTTTGAAATACCATGAACTTTGGTACAAAGCAATTGATCGGTACAAGGCTGAGCTCACCTACACCGTTCACCCTGAAGAACTATTTCTTTATAAACGCGCAGTTGTCGTAACGATTTAGAAGATTATTTCAATTGCCGCTATGTTGAGTGAGTTCACGATTGAAAAGCTCGAGTCGGTAGAAATAAACCCTCGATTGGAAAAGCGTGTTTATAAAATTGTGTTTAATAATGTAGCTAACGATGAACTCTTTGTGCGTGCTTTTGATTGTATTCTAGACGTATTTAAAGATGATTTACCAACCGGTTGTAAAGTGGGAACAAAAATAGTACTGAACGATATGAAAGCCCTTCATATCGAATACAGGTTTCCCTATACTTTAAGCGGTGAAATATTATTAAGCCGCATATACTGCGTAATGCAGAGCAATAATGATGTAATTGTAAACTCGATTAAATGAGAGTTTAATATTTTGAAAAAAGTGAAATTTATTTATATATTTTGCGTGATATTTCTCCTGTACTGTTATGATTATATACATATTTCTATTATTATTGAAATGTATTTATATATTTTGCGTGATATTTCTCCTGTACTGTTATGATTATATGCATATTTCTATTATTATTGAAATGTATTTATATATTTTGCGTGATATTTCTCCTGTACTGTTATGATTATATGCATATTTCTATTATTATTGAAATGTATTTATATATTTTGCGTGATATTTCTCCTGTACTGTTATGATTATATGCATATTTCTATTATTATTGAAATGTATTTATATATTTTGCGTGATATTTCTCCTGTACTGTTATGATTATATGCATATTTCTATTATTATTGAAATGTATATTTATTTCTATTTGAAATGTATATTTATTTTATATATATCTCCATAATTGTGTGTATATATTTCCTGTACTGTTATGATTATATGCATATTCCTCAATTATTATTGAATTGTATATTTATTTTCTATATATTTATAATAAACAGAATGATGCAATGTTGTTTTACTTAATTATATCATGTTACGCCTTCTAAACCTACTACCGGTATTCTAAACCAACTTTTAAGAAATATAATAATGTATACAATGGTATCGCTAAAAAGTGGTATCTGGCAACTCAAGCCATTTACGCCTTCTAAGCCAACTGGCTGATTAGGAGTCTATAATAATGTATACAATGGTATCGTTAAAAAGTGGTATCTGGCAACTCAGTCTTCGATTAGAATTAAATATATAGCTCAAACTGAATACATGGCGCTATCTGGCAACTCAAGCCATTTATGGCTTCTAAGCCAACTGGCTTATTAGGAGCCTATAAAACAACGCCTACTCGGCTGAAGTCTTAATATGCACTTGGCTCCTGCCAGGTGAACACCTCTCTTCCTTTCTCTCCTCCTTTCTCTCCTTTCTGGCCCTTTGGGGGGAATAGCTTGGGGGAGAACTCCACCTCCAAGTTGCATGCCCCTTGCAACCCCGGTTGGCAACAAAGGGCCCTTTGGGGGGTATTTTTTTATTTTTTTATTTTTTATTTTTTCCTTTTTTTGCAACACCCCCCCTTTGCAACAACCCCACCCCCATTTGCAACAACCCCACCCCTTTGCAACATTACGTAATCACTTGCAACATTCCTGCACTCTAACCTTTTGCGGCTATACTACTCACATGGCACCATCAACAAAAAGTACATGTATTTTCCTCAGACTAGATTCAATGGTGGCTTATGGCAACTGAGTATAAAAATTAATTGTATAGCAACATCTGGTAGTTTTGGACATTACCATGAACATTTAGAATCCAAAAAGAGGTGCAAACTATATGAAGGGTACTCTCGTTTATAATGCAGAAAGTCACTGAAAGTGTGATACCCAATTACGTTTAACAAACGCCAAAACTACCTTAATGAATCGAAGCACTATGGTCCACCCTTGTGTTTAGCAAAGGCCAAATATTGTTATTATTTGTGCCATTCAAAGTACCAAAGTTATGTTAGTGTTTCTTATTACTTGACAGCGTGATTGGCGCTATATAACTTCTAGTGTAATTAGTTATTTCTAAGCAAAGTTTCGTTTCCATACCTATTTTTAACATTTTTTAAATGTTAAATTTTTACGTCAAAACAATAATTTGGGATAGAAAGGATTAATATTGTAGACACCATCATCGCTCTGTGCAATACATGCCATTCAAATAAGCACCTACAGATCTGTATAAGCGCATGATGCTTTCCGCATTCGGTAGTAATGACGCTAAGACAACCATTATTATTTAAGACATTTTATAATCAAGGTTTTAATCTTCCTGCAAGCGTTTGAAAAGCTTGTTAGTTATACATTCACTTAGTATGAAAAATTAAAATATGTCTACATGAATAAGTTGGATGCTTATCTTCTCATTGTCAAATTTCAGATGAAGCCTATACATGTACCGATGTGTCGCGTGTTGAAATCTTCTAGCTCATTACAACGTTGTTATTTTGCTGAGGTTATTGCACAAACGAAAACAAATGATAAGAATATGTAATATTACAATGGGCACAAAAGACTACAAACAACGGCTTATACGAGAATCTCTGTTTAGGAAGCTCTGATAAAAGATGTACGAAAATTAAAAAAGATAGGTCGAAGTTTTAAAACATAGCATAGGAGAGAGATTGGAAGGAAATAGAGAACTTTAAAGATAAAGCGTAAATTTAAAAGGAAAGAGAACTGGTTCCGAGTGAAATTCGACAATACTTTTATGCGATATAAATGTTTCTAACGGGAATTTAACACAAAATAAGCAGCTGGCCTCTTTAAAAGGATCCGACTGAATTACTTTGAAGTACGTTAGTGACATTCCATCCCCACAAATTAACTATACGCCTGAATGACACGTTTAGCTTCATCAGAATTAAGATGATTACCAATAATTTGAGAGCAATACCCTGAGTGCATCCTACATTTCTGCAATCAAAATGTTTTTAGGCATCATGATTGTCAAGCATTAAATGGTTCATAGGTAAAGTTTTTAAAACATGAACTATAGATGATGTGAAAACCTAGTGAAGATGCTCTCCTAGATTATCTTAAGCGATGCATCAGTCAGATCAACTAATCTTTTACGCATATTGCATTCATCGTTCTCTATGTTTTTTACCCCTTTATTGTGTATTTCTCTATGATACATGAAATATATATTTGTCGTGGATAAAACATGTTGGCAGAACGCATCAGTAAATATGTAAATAATCTGTTGCGGAATTCGATACTATTTTAAATCGATGGTACGGATATTAACGTTATACAGGGTGTTTGAAAACTTTCTGTACAAATTGTAATGGGGGATAGGCAACACCAAGACAAGCCCTTTTCGTCTATAAGTGTATGTCCGCTGACGTCACCATTCGGCGCGAGAGGGCGTCGCTGCAATTGGCTAAAAGGTGAAGTGGGCTAGACTCGCGCTTGCCGAGGGCATTCTTAAATCGGACGTAGTACGCGTAACATGGAGCGCTTCACGACTGCTGAGATGGCTGACATGCATATGGTGTATGGGGCTGCCAATGGAAACGGAAGAGCTGCTGTGAGGTTGTACCGACAGCGCTTCCCAAACAGACGTGTGCCAAACCACCAAACGTTTGCGCATTTGCATCGGCGACTGCGAGAAACTGGAACATTCCATGCAAACATGCATGAGACTGGTCGGGAGAGAAACGTGCGCACTCCTGACATGGAAGAAGAAATCCTACGGCGATTTGAGGACAATCCAAGCGCAAGCACGCGAGGTGTTGCACGTATCCTCGGTGTGAACCACGACCTGGTCTGGAGAGTGTTGCACGAGCAGCAGTTACATCCGTTTCATCGTCAGAGAGTCCAGGCATTACAACCTCGGGATTACCCTCTTCGTGTGGAATTCGCACGCTGGTTTCTGCAGCAGAAAGCGGTGCAGCCTAATTTTCCGGCTTATGTGCTGTTCTCAGATGAGGCCTGTTTCACACGTGAGGGTGTGTTTAGCATGCACAATTCTCACGTGTGGGCGCACGCAAATCCACATGCTACACGGGTGCATGCTCATCAAGAACGGTTCGCCGTCAATGTTTGGGCGGGTATCGTCCATGGCAAGTTGATTGGGCCGTACCTGCTGCCTGCCCGACTCGACGGGCGGGTTTATCGGATATTTCTTGAAGAAACGTTGCCGGAACTGCTGGAAGATGTTCCCGTGGCTATTCGTAGACGAATGTGGTTTCAACACGACGGGGCCCCAGCACACTCCAGCAACGATGTGCGGGATTATCTGAACGCCACTTTTGGGGACCGATGGATAGGCCGGGGTGGGCCCGTAGCCTGGCCACCGAGATCGCCCGATTTAACATGCCTCGATTTCTTCCTTTGGCACACGTCTGTTTGAGAAGCGCTGTCGGTACAACCTCACAGCAGCTCTTCCGTTTCCATTGGCAGCCCCATACACCATATGCATGTCAGCCATCTCAGCAGTCGTGAAGCGCTCCATGTTACGCGTACTACGTCCGATTTAAGAATGCCCGCGGCAAGCGCGATTCTAGCCCACTTCACCTTTTAGCCAATTGCAGCGGCGCCTTCTCGCGCCGAATGGTGACGTCAGCGGACATACACTTATAGACGAAAAGGGTTTGTCTTGGTGTTGCCTATCCCCCATTACAATTTGTACAGAAACTTTTCAAACACCCTGTATATATATATAATATATATATATATACATATATATATATATATATATCATATATATATATATATATATACACAGAATATCAGTCTGGTGTGTGAGAATGTTTATTCCCCCTGCAGACAAAACTAACGGGGACCGCGACACGTCGGAACAAAAAGTACTCGAATGTTTGTTTGTCTCATGAAAGAACCTCACAGGACAGAGGGATTTTTTCTCGTGAAAGGTTATGAATTTTTTTTTTTGAAGGAAGGTGAAGACGATTCTTTTTTTAATTTAATTTTTTAATTTTAATTTTTAAAATTAATTTTTTTAATTTAATTTTTTAAATTTATTTTTTTAAATTTATTTTTTGAAGGAAGGTGAAGAAGACGAATCCTTTTTTAAATTTAATTTTTTAAACTTAATTTTTTAAATTTTATTTTTCAAGGAGGATGGGGCCCCGTAGGGGGCCCTCAAGGGGCAAATGCCCTTCATTAAGGACGGTGAGACCCCATAAATGGGTGAAGAACTTAAGTAAAGGGGGCCCCTCATAACGAAGGCGAGGCCTTCAGGGGGCCCCTCCAGGGGCCAACAACCAAAACTTAAACCTCAACTGGCAGAATTGAGCGTACACTTTTCAAGGGACATAACATGTCCGTTTCAAGATGGGAATGAACTCAGAATGGTCCCCTGAGTTTTTTATGATACACACAGACAGTGCATGGAACATTACTCGGACTATAGTGGATTTGATGTATTCAATCTGACGTGAAGGCAGCGAGTGTTTTGCTTATATTGAGGTTCTAAATGTAGCAGGGCTAGGCTGCTTGAAACCCTAGATCCATGTCCCAAAGCTAGATCCTGTCTGCTTTGCAGATAGCTGGTGAGGGAAGCTATATTTATGGGACCTCTTTGCGAGTGACCCGTTGCCCACGTCGGGCTAGCATCATGAAGAAGAAAAACTATGGTATTTGTCATTTACCATTACTTATTCGGACTATAGTGGATTTAATTATCCCAGAAGAGTTCCATGTTCCATGCACTGTCTGTGTGTATCATATAAATATATATATATATATATGCACTAAAATCACAGAATAACACGAGATCTTATTAATAAGCAAACAACCACAGGGAAAAGGAAACACGAAGTCCGAGCGCTTTCGTGATATATTCACATTATCAAGGAACAACAGAAAATAGACGGAGAATACAAAGTAAATGAGTTAAATAGACAAGCAAAAAATTCACAATCGGCACCTCAAATTAAAGGCCTTAAAGCGCTCTAAAGATTTTTTCAATTGACAACATAATCTGTAGGCTGCTAAATTACTAAATATAAAAGAAGTATATAGATGAAATTATACAAAAAAAACAATACAGAGAACAAAAATTATTATAATGGTTATTAACGCTAATATTTAATTAAAAGGCAATTAAGTGGCAAGAATTTAATGAAAACAAATAGATAACATAGATAACAAATAGATAACATAATCTGTAGGCTGCTAAATTACTAAATATAAAAGAACTATATAGATGAAATTAGACAAAAAACCAGTACAGAAAACAAAAATTATTATAATGGTTATTAACACTAATATTTAATTAAAGCAGGAAATTAAGTGGCACGAATTTAATGAAAACAAAGGGAATGGTACCATCGTCTTACAGAATATTACAAAATTTCTACAAACAGTCTGGAAAAAATTGTTTTCCCAAAAGCAACCCAGTTGAAAAGTCCAATAAACCCCCCAGCAACCAAAGATTATACACGAAAGAAATATTACAATTAAAATAGACACATAAGAATGTTAACAGTTCTTAAAATAATATTTATTTATTTAACCAGGGCAAACCATTAAGGGGCAAGAATGCGGTCAAGAAAACAGTAGGCCCTTCGCCACATTTCTAACAATGCACGAGTCTAATTTATACAACCCAGGGCTAATATTAAGGACCAAGTCCGCATTATTCTTGATCACACTTGATTCCAGTATATTTCTGCGAACAATAGATTTACTAAACCTTAATTTAGAAGCATTTTTCCAGTCAATGGGAAGATTAGTATCTCTTACGTGAATGAAGATGGCGTTAGATTCCTGGCCACTTCTTATACTGTATTGATGCTGTTTAATACGTAACTCAAGGGTCTTACCAGTTTGGCCAATGTAAAATTTATTACATATTGTGCAAGGGATTTTATATACACAACCCTGTTCACTTAAAGGGGAGTTCTTAATCAATGAATTCTTAATTACATCTAAATTTTTTAACGCAATATTTACGTTAAAAATCCTCAGCAGATTCGGCAGATCAAGGAAATTTTCTCTGAATGGTAACACTAAAACATTTTTTGTGTTATAAGGAATCTTACCCTTTACTTCGTAGAAGGGTTTCTCTGCCATTTTTAAGGACTTATCTATGCAGTTCTTTGGGTATTTTAAATCAAAAGCAATTTTGTATATTTTACTAATTTCGTCGTCAATGAACTCTGGGCTACAAATTCGTAGGCCTCTTAGAAACAAAATAGAAAGAACGGATCGTTTTACATTAATGTGGTGATCAGAATAATAATGTATATAGGAATAATTATTAGTGAGTTTTCTGTAGATATTGTACTTAAACTTTTTTCCAGACCTATATATTAAAACATCTGGACCTTTTCCAGTTTGTGTACCGTTTTTCATATAATTTATTTTTGCTTTATAAGGCTACTAACGAAAATAGCATGACCTAACCTAACCAATCGTCAAGGGCGTACAGTTAACCTAACGATTGGTTAGGTTAGGTCGTTATTTTTTCGTTAGTTAGCCTTATAAGCCT